>WSYH01005324.1:0-45359 GCA_036426205.1 Ascaphus truei | reverse complement strand
TAACTGTTTTCTGATGTGCATTTCACCTTCTTTAAAAAACAAACAAACAAATAAAAGAACAAGAGACGCTGTAGGATAAATATGTGTGTAGTTCCATATGAACTACATGATGTATTCAAATGTAAACTTTTCCTAAAGGTGAATAGTTGGTCAACAGAGAAATATTTTAAACAAATAAATACTGTATGGCAATTATTTCTGTGAAAGGATTTATATGAAAGTTAGATAATTGCTTAGCACTATTAATTAGATGTGGCTCTAAATTAAACTGTAATTTTAACAATATTACAGTAATCATTGTAAAGCATTGGACGTGGTATTGCACCTGGTAGGACAATATAGTATAGTTGGTAAGTTACTGAAAAAACTGTCTGCACAAAGCTAAAACGAGTTTGAGAGATAGATGGATACAGTAAATGTACAGTATATAGATAGATAGCGATTTAACCAACAACTTCACCTATGTTGCACAACGTGGGCTTCTACAGTACCTATCAGAAGCTCCTAAAATATTACATTATGGGGTAATGGCAGAATTTGTCATTGTTTATTGATCAGTTTATTTCTGGGTTGCTAAAAACCAGGCTCTCTCATTTCAGTACCACTACAAAATGCCTGGTCAATTGTTTAATTTCCTCTTTATGGATGAGACCCGTGGACTACATTTAGTTATTTGTGTAAGGGACAGCAATTGGGCTTCAGCCTGTCGTCTCTTTCCTGGAAACACTTGCTAGAATTCAAATTTATAATCCATTCTGGACACACCCGTTCCCAATATCCTTTGGTCTTCTATAGGTAGGACTATATTAATCATTCATAGTAAATATATCCTGTTGATAGCCACACTTGTCTAAGTTGTGCCAAGTAAACATACTGTAAAACAAAAAAATGTTTCTATTGTTTGTAAGATACCTGTATGACACTACTAAAAGTAGACAGGTAAAAAATATAGGAATCAAAGTGACACATTCAGTATGCTCATTTGCAGAGTATAACCCGGAATCCTTATTTGTAGTATATTCACTTTAAGTAATAAAATAGGCTGAAATGGGTTTTGACCTCTGGAATACATTTAAATCTCTTGAAAAATATTGGACTATTTTTGATTGTGAAAAATCTGTGACATGGTTAATATTCGAAAATATTTGCTAAGCTTTAAACTGGGGCACAAACACACAGAAATACCCCACAGGAGTTTGAGTTAGTAGTAAGTGAGGTTTGGTGTGGTAGGTGTCTATGAATAAAGATATGAATGCACTGGCGATGCCTATGGAAAACAGTGTTCAGGGAACTGAAACATCATGATAATGAATCATGATTCAATATTCTGACTTTACACAGTAACAGTGAGAGGGGCAATCATGATAAAAAAAAACCTGACCTCACACCTCTGAGCATGCAAGGGCAACTTCAACCTTTCCCAGACTTGTAAATGGTGACATTGGTTATTGCTACCCACTAAACAATTGCCCAGTTTCATGTAAGAACTGTGGTGGGACTGGAGGGTATTTATAATTTACATCAATTGTTTAGTCCCTCTACAGTATATTCCAGAACAGGTTACTTAGCACAATTAAGATTCTGTTACACCGTAGAAGCCTTTGTGCATAATAAAATTCAATACAATATTGTGAATGTACATGTGCGTGTCACGGCAGGTTGACGTTTTCTTGGTTCACATGCATGGCCGCACATATTTAAAATAATAAAACCCACCTCAACCTCCATCATGTATGTTCTCAATTAAAAGACATTACTTGTCTTATTATTTTGGTGAGAGGTGGCAGACAGCTCCAACACTATGTGTGACCCCCCCAAAAACTGATGGTACTGTAGTTGAATAAGAAATATTTATAATGGGAGGCGAGATACTGTAGTAATTTCTTTAACTGCAAGTTTAATATTGTTCATATCTGTGTATTGGAACTGCTTATAACTAGTAATGTAACACCCCACTCCTCAAATTTTTGTTTTTAATCGCTTTTGTTTTTATACATACAGTAGTACACAATATCACCCCACCCTCCTTAGAACACTCACATGATAATAACCATACAGCAAACAAGTGTTAAAAAAAGTTTTTATTTTAATCGACAAAATATTTAAAGAAAACATACACACACCCTCCTCCTCTTACTAACCCACAGCACACTCACCGACCAACCTACTCCACTCCAACCACTCACTCTACCTCCAAAATAACCCACAATTCACTCACAAACCCCAAAAATACCCACTAACAACCCTTCGCAACCCTCCAAAATCTCTGCCCTCTCACTACCCCTAACACTACCACTACCAACCCCCACACCAAGTCCCATCACCAGCCCCCCAACCTCTCCCTCCCCCACTACCACTTCCCACCAACAACCCTCATTAACCCTTCCCCAAACCCTCTCCACTATCTGACTCTGGTTGACTATATTTACAATTACTGTAGCACATATACAGTACAGTGTGACGGACAAGGGTAACAAAGCTCTACAATAAAGGTTAAGCCCATATGGTGTCCCATGGGTCCTTGGCAGCTACCTAGCATTATAAGCCAGGGGCCAGGTATCCTTACATGTAAAAGTTAAAATGACCTCTGCTTTTACACTTTTCATGTTCATTTTGTCCCAGACTCATGAAACTTTCTGCGTGTAAGATTAAGGTGGGATATTTGTGTATAAATACAAATACTTTGTTTACAGGAGTTCGGGGGCCAGAGATACCGGTAGTCCCCTCATTTTCCCCAGTGAGCATGCATGATTGGCCGGTACACGGGTGGAATTACACCGGGGCTGCCCAGTGTCCCCCAGACTCCTTGTTTTCGAGCCCAGATATCACAGTCTTATTTTCTTTACAGTCATGAGTCTCTCCAAGGTCCCACAGGTATTAAAATATGTTTTATTGTGTTTTTTATATTTGTTATAAGTTTCTATACAGGCAACCCGGGCATCTACGTAAGTGTCAGCAAGTCTGCATAGAGTCCATAGTTCTGTAAATAGTAGCTCACCACAAACAAATCGCGGCCGCGGTGTAGAAGTAGGGAATTGGTTAACGCCGACCCAAAGCCACGCAAGCGTGCCTAGGCTGTAGAGTAGTCGTTCAAGCCAGGTGAGGGTTAAAGATTTGCGAGTAGTATAAGTACTTAAATAGAGGAAAGCAGAGATCCCTGCTGATGCACTCACTTGAGTCAAAATAATAAAGTTTTAATAAACACATAGAAAACAGAAAAAAATCAACTATTTAAAACCTATGATAGCGCATGTACTATCAAACAAGAGTGAGCAGATTCTCATTCAGGGCAGAGATAAACTGTAAAACCTATTAAATAACAGGTAAGTATGTTACAGTGTATTTCTTCAAAGAATAAAGAGGGGTAAGTCCCCAAACAAATCAAGGGATCTTGGTCTGGCAGTGGGTAGGGAAAATGCAGAATCACTGCATAAATCACTACAGAGTTACCAAGTTCAAGCAGCTGCTGTAGTAATGGTGTAATGTGCTGAGATACATTGAATCTAAGTATCAAATTGTTACCTTCTCAGGGCTGCAACCCACAGTCTGGGAATGACACTTTCAAAATAGCATTCTGTGGCTGATAGCTATTCCACAGACATGTATACTGAGTATCCCAAGCCACACTGACATCCAACAGTACCCCCCCTGAGAGCTATAATAGCCTCTGATTCTAGCTAGTGGGATCCTACACGGCCCACATCTTTATTAGCTAAACTAGGAGCAAATCCTTCAGACCGTGGATGAAGAATGACCAGGCTACTGCTAGTGTTTTATATATTTGTTATAAGTTTCTATACAGGCAACCCGGGCATCTACGTAAGTGTCAGCAAGTCTGCATAGAGTCCATAGTTCTGTAAATCGTAGCTCACCACAAACAAATCGCGGCCGCGGTGCATAAGTAGGGAATTGGTTAACGCCGAACCAAAGCCATGCAGGCGCACCTAGGCTGTAGAGTAGTCGTTCAAGCCAGGTGAGAGTTATAGATTTGCGAGTAGTATAAGTACTTGCCAGGTCTGGAGTGGAGAGTTGCGGATCGTCGGAGTGCATAGCCATGTTTGGGATTGGAGAGTAGCGGATAGTCGGTGTACGTAGCCAGGTTCAGGATAGGAGAGTATCGGATCATTGGAATACTTTGCCAAGGTCAGGACTGGAGACAGGAGAAGGGTCGTTCGTAGCCAGTTTAGGAGAGGAGAGGTGCGGAATCCAAGAGACAAGCAAGGTAGGCAACAAGAGGTTATCACCCATGAATTTGTACAGTGGCTTCATCATGCAACTGTGTATATATATACAGAGATATATACTGTATACAGTATATATATGTATATATATATATAATATATCATATATTATATATCTATATAATATAATTATATATATTATATATATATATATATATACAGTATACACAACACATGGAACCATATACAATAAATGTAGAAGGGTTATCAAAACAATACTGTACTACAAATAACACTTCTCATACAGACACACTCTTACAATGAATTTCCTTTAATACCTAACTGATCTTCCAATCTAAATCATCAAATGCCAATGAAAAACCTCACATTCCAAACAATACATTGCATTTACATTGTATAAATGATGCATAAAATCTATGCACCATATACATTCTGCAAATTAATGTGAACATATCATTGCAACCTAAATACAAATACAGTACCTCCAACAAGTCTACTATTTTAACCAATCACGTAAACAAAAATCAATTAGCAATCATTATTTACATCCCTAAACATTGACATCCATCCCGACCAATGAAACAATTAACTAATTCACGCCTGGAGCAGAACACTTTAGCATGTGAAAAATATAAATACCAACCAATACAAACTTTAAAACCAAGGCTAACCCTGAACACAAGCACACAATATCAACAATTACAGTACATCTATCTATTTTAAAATCACTTTAAACACACAATAAAGCATAGCAGCATAGACAATTATTTAAAACACATGAAAGAAAGCTTTTAAAATAACATCATTTCTTACCCTGTATGTATATATCTCTCTAGACATATTTCATACATACATCAGTTGCAAGAAATGATATACCACACAATAAACAATGTTAAAAAGCTTTTAAAAAAATTAACAAGTTAAATAAAATACATTTCTTTAGTTCACTTACCATTACTTGGCCCTACCGACTCCCGTTGCGCACCCTTACTCACGAACCAATCCACCAGGCACAGGAACCCATAAAATAATAAACCATACAAAAATAAACATTAATCTAAAAATCCAAATCAATCCACGGGTCTTCTAATTGTAATCCATCTTCATCTTCATCTGTATTCTTCTTTCTTCTATCTTCTTCCGGCGGGCGGGGTCTTTCTTTGCATCTTTGTGCCACGCCTGGTCTTTCTTTCTTCTCCGGAGGTCCTTCCTCCTCGGCGTCTGGCTTCAAAATGAGACAACATAGGCTTTTAAAGGCCTATGACGTCACATTTTCATCATATGGTTCCCACGGCCCTGATCGGGCCGTGAAACCATGTGTTTTGGACGATAAAATTAAATGATGACGTCACTTAAATGTAATGAAAGCACAGCCATCAGAATGGCTTTGCTTCAATTGCCTTTAATATACGTCATTGAAAAGAAACATGGCCGGCTTACATGGTATGGTAGCCAATCAGCGTGGGAACTCCATCCCTACTCTGATTGGCTCTAGTATACCATGTGACAGAGGCTTGGGGGGAGAAAGGATTGTGACTCATTGAAAGCTTGTCACATGGTACTAGAGCCAATCAGAGCTGGGAAACTCCATCCCTATTCTGATTGGCTGTATTACATCACATCCTTTCTCCCCACGCCTCTGTCACATGGTATACTAGAGCCAATCAGAGTAGCCATGGAGTTCCCACGCTCTGATTGGCTACCATAACCATATGAGGCCGGCCATGTTTCTTTAATGACGTCATCTTAAGGCATTGAAGCAAAGCCATTCTGATTGGGCTGTGCTTTCATTGCCTTTAAGTGACGTCATCATTTTTATTTTTATCGGCCAAAACACATGGTTTTCACGGCCCAATCAGGCGTGGGAACCATATGACGAAAAGTGACGTCTAGGCCTTAAAGAGCCTATGTCGTCTCATTTTGAAGCCAGACGCCGAGAGGAGGACCTCCGAGAAAAAGAAGACCAGGGCGGCCGGAAGATGCAAAGAAGACCCCGCCCCGCCCGGAAGAAGATAGAAGAAAGAAGAATACAGATGAAGATGAAGATGATTAAAATTAGAAGACCCGTGGATTGATTTGGATTTTAGATTATGTTATTTTTTTCGCATGGTTTATTATTTTATGGGTCCTGTGCCTGGTGGATTGGTTCGTGAGTAGGTGCGCAACGGGATTCGGTGGGCCAAGTAATGGTAGTGAACTAAAGAAATGTTTTTATTTTAACTTGTATTTTTTTAAAAGCTTTTTTAACATGTTATTTTTTTTGTGTGTATATCATTTCTTGAACTGTATGTATGATATAAGCTACACTAAACCCGTTATAACGCTGGTCCTCGGGTCCACCCCGAGACCCACCGCGTTAATAACGGGTCGCGCTAATTTAAAAAAAAATGCCGCCGCGCTGCCTGATCATGGAGGGAGTGAGTTGAGGATGGAAGGAAGAGGCCTGCACACCATGCAGGCCGTCTGGCCTCTCTGTGGGCCCGCTATGACGGGCGCCAGTTAATTAAATAAATAAATGTTTAAAAAAACGGCAATTCATCCCTCCTCCCTCCACGCCCCTCCCTCTCACACAGCCCCCTTCCCTCTCCACAGCCCCCTCCCTCTCCCCTCCCTCTCATAGGCTCTCTCTCTTCAGCCCCCGCAGCCATGTGTTTTTTTTTCTTCTGGAGTTTTTTTTCTTCCGGAGAGGCTTAGTACCGGGGGATTTAATGTTTGGTGTGTGTGTGTGTGGTGTGTGTCTGTGTGTCTGTGTGTCTGTGTGTCTGTGTGTCTGTGTTTGTGTGTTGTGTGTTGTGTGTGTTGTGTGTGTGTGTGTGTGTGTGTGTGTGGTGTGTGTGTGTGTCTGTGGTGTCTTGTGTCTGTGTGTCGGTGTCTGTGTGTCTGTGTGTATCTAAGTTGTGCTGCACCGCAGATGCCTTTCCTATCTGAGTCTTTCAGAGAGCTGTGGAATTCCTTAAACAGCCTGTTGAACGAAGCTTGAGACCAGTTGGCAGATAAACACGGTAGGGTGGTGATGCAAGAGGAGGGGGCCTTCATGATTGGGGGGGGGGAGGGGTTGGTTAAACGTTACAACATTTTTGTGGAAAGACACAGCTGGTAGAAAAAAAAACAGGTCAGTCCTGTGACTCTGAGAAGGCATGCAACTTACTATCGCTTAATGTTTAGCAGTCCCCTATAGTGCACAAACTCTTCTTTATCGTTTGCAAAGGAGGAATGCATTGGGGTCCTTCATGCTGTAAAATTCTCGGCATTTTTACTTGTACCAACCATGTTGCGGCATTGTTGTAGGTGGATTTTAAATAACATGGGGTTATTGTACATTACTTAGTCATGTGTTCATGTGATGCATGTGTGTGTCAGTGTGAGCAGTTGTTGTCAGTGTGAGCATGTGAGCATGTGGTCATGTGGGTGCCGGTGGCAATGTGTGTGCAATGTGAGCAATGAGCAGTGTTGTGCGTTTTGTCAGTGTGAGCAGTGTGTGTCAGTGTGCATGTGTGTCAGTGTGAGCAGTGTGTGTCAGTGTGTGTGTTAGTGTGAGCAGTGTGTGTTCATGTGCAGTGTGTGCAGGGAGCAGTGTGTGTGCAGTGTGCGTGTGTATGCATGTGAGCAATGAGCAGTGTTGTGTGCAGTGAGTGGTGTGCAGTGGGTTCATGTGAGCAAGGAATATGTGTGTGCAGTGTGCAGTGTGGGTGCAGTGGTGTTTGTCAGTGTGTGTGTGCAGTGTGTGCAGTGTGCCAGTGTGGTGTCATTGTGAAGGCAATGAGTCAGTGTTGTGCACTTGTGCAGTTGGGTGTGGCAGTGTGTGCAGTGTGTGCAGTGTGGAGCAATGAGGCAGTGTGTTTGTGTGCGTGTGTGTGGCAGTGTGTCGCGTGTGTGTGCAGTGTGAGCAGTGTGAGCAATGTGTGTGCAGTGTGCAAAGCTGCCTAACATCTTTGGACTATGTCACAATATATACAGTATAAACACACACATGATGAACCAATATACAAATAAATGTAGAAGGGTTATCAAAACAATACTGTACTACAAATAACACTTCTCCATACAGACACACTACATTACAATGAATTTCCTTTAATAATCCTAACTGATCTTACAATCTAAATCATCAAATGCCAATGAAAAACCTCACATTCCAAACAATACATTGCATTTACATTGTATAAATGATGCATAAAATCTATGCACCATATACATTCTGCAAATTAATGTGAACAATATCATTGCAACCTAAATACAAATACAGTACCTCCAAACAAGTCTACTATTTTAACCAATCAAGTAAACAAAAATCAATTAGCAATCATTATTTACATCCCTAAACAATTGACAGTCCATCCCGAACAATGAAACAATTAACTAATTCACGCCTGGAGCAGAACACTTTAGCATGTGAAAAAATATAAGTACCAACCAGAATACAAACTTTAAAACCAAGGCTAACCCTGAACACAAGCACACAATATCAACAATTACAGTACATCTATCTAATTTTAAAATACTTTAAACACACAATAAAGCATAGCAGCATAGACAAATTATTTTAAAACACATGAAAGAAAGCTTTTAAAATAACATCATTTCTTACCCTGTATGTATATATCTCTCTAGACATATATTCATACATACATACAGTTGCAAGAAATGATATACCACAAAAAAAATAAACATGTTAAAAAAGCTTTTAAAAAAATTAACAAGTTAAATAAAATACATTTCTTTAGTTCACTTACCATTACTTGGCCCTACCGACTCCCGTTGCGCACCTTACTCACGAACCAATCCACCAGGCACAGGAACCCATAAAATAATAAACCATACAAAAAAATAAACATTAATCTAAAAATCCAAATCAATCCACGGGTCTTCTAATTGTAATCCATCTTCATCTTCATCTGTATTCTTCTTTCTTCTATCTTCTTCCGGGCGGGGCGGGGTCTTCTTTGCATCTTTGGCCACGCCCTGGTCTTCTTTCTTCTCCGGAGGTCCTTCCTCCTCGGCGTCTGGCTTCAAAATGAGACAACATAGGCTTTTAAAGGCCTATGACGTCACATTTTCATCATATGGTTCCCACGGCCCTGATCGGGCCGTGAAAACCATGTGTTTTGGACGATAAAAATTAAAATGATGACGTCACTTAAATGTAATGAAAGCACAGCCAATCAGAATGGCTTTGCTTCAATTGCCTTTAAGATGACGTCATTAAAAGAAACATGGCCGGCCTTACATGGTATGGTAGCCAATCAGAGCGTGGGAACTCCATCCCTACTCTGATTGGCTCTAGTATACCATGTGACAGAGGCTTGGGGGGAGAAAGGATGTGACATCATTGAAAGCTTGTCACAAGAGAGAGTGTGGGGGAGAGAGACAGAGAGAGTGTGGGGGAGAGAGACAGAGAGAGTGTGGGGGAGAGAGACAGAGAGAGTGTGGGGGAGAGAGACAGAGAGAGTGTGGGGGAGAGAGACAGAGAGAGTGTGGGGGAGAGAGACAGAGAGAGTGTGGGGGAGAGAGACAGAGAGAGTGTGGGGGAGAGAGACAGAGAGAGTGTGGGGGAGAGAGACAGAGAGAGTGTGGGGGAGAGAGAGAGAGAGTGTGGGGGAGAGAGACAGAGAGAGTGTGTGGGAGAGAGACAGAGAGAGTGTAGGGGAGAGAGACAGAGAGAGTGTAGAGGAGAGAGACAGGGAGAGTGTAGAGGACAGAGACAGGGAGGGGAGAGAGACAGGGAGGGGAGAGACAGAGAGGAGATAGGGGGGGACTGACTGATGGGGGGAACTGGGTGAGGAGATGGTGACTGACTGGGTGACTTTGACTGACTAGGTGGGGGGGGTGAATGAAAGGGGGGTACCTCTGGTGTCACACACACACACACACACACCCATATAGACACACACACACACACCCATATACACACACACACACACACACATCTACACACACACACACACCCATATACACACACACCCATATACACACACACACACACACACAAACTCCCATATATACACACACACACACCCATATACACACACCCATATATACACACACACACACACACCCATATACACACACACCTCTACACAGACGAGGGGGGGGGGTCGGAACAGAGGAATGGCCGCGACCAGCACCACCACCCGCTCCCCCCCCCCCTCCTCCTGCGCAGACAGCGGGAGCACCGGGGACAGCGGTGGGGGGAAGAAACCCCCCGCTACCACCTCCATGCAGGCAGCGGAAGCACCGGGCACGTGGGGGGGATCAGAGGGAAGCGGGAACCGGAGGGACATCCCCGCTCCCATCTCCTGCCCCGCGGGCTGACACACGGTGACAGGGGGAAGCGGGAACCGGTGGGACATCCCAGCACCCATCTCCTGCCCCGCGGCCTGTCACGTGGTGACAGGGGGAAGCGGGAACTGGAGGGGCTGTGACGGGGGGAGCGCCAGGGACAGGAGAACACCCCCGCTACCACCTCCATAACTGCGGGCAGCGGGAGCGCCGGGGACAAGGCACAGATTATACTTACTGTGTCCTCCATGGAAAAAAAAAAAAAAGAATGGCCGCTCATTGGGGGCGGGCTCATATAGAGCCTGGCCGCGCGCCCAAAAAGCCTGGGAGCGCGCGCCAATCAGCTGTCAGGTAGGGGGAGTTTTTTTTTTTCAGCGCGCGCAGGGAAATTTAAAAAAACAAACACGTGTGCTGCTTGGGCAAATATTTACTCGCCCGGAGGTTAAATCCACCCGCCCCGGGCGTGTAAATGTATAGGATTGTCGAACACATATATATATATATATATATATATCACTGCATATAGTGACGTGGTAGTAATCTACAGATCTAATTCTGATCCCTTACAGTGGTAAACCACCCACTTCAGCAAACAGCCTCATAGACCACTGGGTTGACCCATTAGTAGGGGAGAAAGATCGTGTAGATAACCATAATGTAATGGGTTAAACACGACTACCCTTGTTCATGCAGTAGCTTGCTGTGAACAACTAAGCACAGGTAACCATGATGTAATGGGTTAAACACTGCTGCTAAGCCTGACAAGGGAGATAGGGGTACAGGGCGGCCTGGTACCTGTGACATCCTTGGGGACGTGCTTTCTCGGGTCCGGGGAGACTGCAGCCTATAAAGAGGGGCCTGGGAGCTCTGACAGATGAGCAGTGGCCATTTTGTGTCTTTGGCCTCCCGCGCGGAGCGCTGAGCTGCAGAAGGGGCGGCCTGCAGTCCCAAGGGACCGATCCTGCGGCCAGAGGAGGACAAACTGCCTGCTCGGCCCATGGAGGCGGCGGGGAGTGCTAAAGTAGCGGAGGCAGCCATTTTTGTATTACCTCCCGTGCGGTGCTCTGAGTCCTTGGGCAGCCTCTGTATCCAGCAGAGGGGAGAACCTGATCTGGGGAAGCTGCAGCTGCTGCTCTCTTTCTGCACGTTTCAGCTTGGTGCCGGTGGGGAAGCCCCACAGAGGCAGGAGCAGTGCCAGGAGATAAGAGGGCTGCTGCCCCCTCCCCGGGAGCAGAGAGGCCTTCAGGAGGAACACAAGGCAGCTGAGGAGAGAGGTGAGGCCTGGGAGGGTAGCCCAGACTAGCAGCAGGGAAGAGAGGAGAGCACACTGCCCCCGGTGGAAGCAGGCAGGGAACTGCAGCAGGTACCCTGTCACTGATCTGTGCTGTTAGAAGGTAACCCTATATCTGCAGCATAAGGTACCCAAGGACACCACACACCTGGGGATGACCAGCACAGGACAAGAAAGTCAGACAGATTATCCAACTACAACCTGTAAGTTCTGCATTGTCTGTATATATTAAGCCTCCTTCACTAAAGTCACCAAGCACAGTATTTGTCTACATACTGCAAGAATTCTCTCACTAAAGCCAACAAACACTGCGTTAGTGCAGGGGTCGTCAAACCGCGGCTTGCGAGCCACTTGCGGCTCTTGAGGAACGTCTGTGCGGCTCACCTCGTGATTTGGATTTGCATGGCAGGCGCGATGCAGAAGCAAGCGCGTGGGTGACAGACGATGAAGAAGCGTGGGCGGCGAGCACGGCGCTTGGATACTGGACGGTGGCCGGGTAGGTCAAATGGAGAGGAGAGCGGAGCCCACACACCCCGGCAGAGACAGAAGTCTGCATCCTGCCTAATAAGGTAAGGACAGTATTTGTGGCCTGGGGGGGAATAAGATGATGATCGGGGGACAGATGAGATGATGATGATGTAGGTGCTAGCCTGATGTGATGGGGGGGAATAATGATGGGGGAGCAGCCTGATGTGATGGGGGGGAATAATGATGGGGGGGCCAGCCTGATGTGACGGGGGGAATAATGATGGGGGCGGACAGCCTGATGTTAATAAATACTTTTAATGTGTTATCAATTCACTGTCTTCTTAAATCAACCGTACTTGTAAAAATATATTTATGGCTCTTTGAAAAAATCTAAATTGTTGTGCTACTCATATTTGGCTCTTTTGGACTAAGAGTTTGACCCCTGCCTTAGTGTAATATATACAGGTAAACCCCGTTATAACGCGGTCCTCGGGGTCCACCCCGAGACCACCGCGTTAATAACGGGGTCGCGCTAATTTAAAAAAAAATGGCCGCCGCGCGCCTGTTCGGGAGTGAGGAGGGAAGGAAGGAAGAGGTGTCCGGAAGCCCTACATGCGGGCCACATGCCCCCTCCCAGCCCCCTCCCTCTCCCTCTCCCTCCCAGCCCCTTCCCGCGAGAGAACAGAAGAAAAAAAAACTGCCGGAAGTCGTCATCAGCTCCGGCGCGAGAGGGAGGCCCGGGGAACAGGTGATCAGCCGCCTGGACCCCCGCAGCACCAACCCCCCCAGCACCGTCACCACCCTCCCCCTCTCAGGACCGGGCCCCCTCGCCCCGCCGTAGCGCAGGGTCGTCCTTCCACTCCGCCGCAGCGCAGGGCCCCGCCACCACCCCACCCCCCAATGACGTCTCACCCCCCGCCCCGGGCCGTACCGCCAACCTACCCCAACCTACCTGTGTGTGTGCAGTGTGCAGTGTGCAGTGTGCAGTGTGAGCAATGAGCAGTGTGTCAGTGTGTGCAGTGTGAGCAATGAGCAGTGTGTGTGCAGTGTGCAGTGTGTGTGCAGTGTGTCAGTGTGTGCAGTGTGAGCAATGAGCAGTGTGTGTGCAGTGTGCAGTGTGTGTGTGCAGTGTGTGCAGTGTGTGCAATGAGCAGTGTGTGTGCAGTGTGTGCAGTGTGAGCAGGGGGGGGGGGGGGCAAGAGTGGCAGGAGGCCCGCGCTTCCCCTCTCCAGGAGCCGGCGCACATGAGGGGGAGTGCAGGAGGCCCGGGCCGCGCCGCGCTTCGCCTCCGTTCCTCGTTGTGAGCGAGGGGGGAGGAGCCTGGAGTTTGTTGCTGAGCAGGAGGGCCGCGCTTCCCCTCTCTGGGAGCCGGCGTACGTGAGGGGGAGTGCAGGAGGCCCGGGCCGCGCCGCGCTTTTCCTCGTTGTGAGCGAGGGGGGAGGAGCCTGGAGTTTGCTGCTGAGCAGGAGGGCCGCGCTTCCCCTCTCCGGGAGCGGCGCACGGTGAGGGTGATGGTGCGGCTGGGGATGTTGCGGAGCGTGGGGATTTGGGTGAGGTGGGGAGGGGGGAAGAGAGTGAGGGGCACCGGGAGAGGAGGGGCACCGGGAGAGGAGGGGGGGGGTGGAAAGTGAGCTGCGGTCCAACTGACGGGGGAGAGTGAGGCCAAGCAACAGAGTGTGTGTGTGTGTGTGTGTGTGTCTGTGTGTCTGTGTGTCTGTGTGTCTGTGTGTCTGTGTGTCTGTGTGTGTGTGTGTGTGTGTGTGTGTGTGTGTGTGTGTGTGTGTGTGTGTGTGTGTGTGTGTGGTCACTCCGCCTCAGGCCAATGAGAGGTGTGCGGGGGCGGGCGGCCCAAGGGACCAATGAGATTTCCCCTAGGGACACAGGAAGATGCAGACAGGCATACAGTGCTTTCACAAATATATAATAAGATGAGCGTATGAAACAGTTACAGACCAGGTTAAAATGTGAGACAGCCTTAGATTTGAAAGAACTTAAACTGGTGGTGGATGTGAGAGTCTCTGGTAGGTTGTTCCAGTTTTGGGGTGCACGGTATGAGAAGGAGGAATGTCCGGATACTTATAAAGTAAATATAAAGTAAATATACTTATAAAGTAAATATAAAGTGGTATCACCGCTTCCTGCTAAGCTTATCTTCTTAATTTACTGCTAAGAATACAGTATCTGTTCACTTCTACATCAATATTATAAACATAACTATGACATTAATAATAATATAATCCTTCGATAGCACTTGCAGCTTTTTTTTTATTTTTTAGGATGGTGAAGCCGCTTTTCAGACATACCTCGGTTAAGGGTCCTTCCCGAGTGCCTCGAAGGAGGTTCATTTCATCAGAAGTCAGCTGGAATTTTGCTATGAAGGCATTTGCAACTTGGGCTCGAACTTCCAATCGCTGACTACATTCAAAAACATAGGCACAGTGTCAGAATATACATTTTATAACTCGCCCACTTTAATATCATGATCTTTTTGACAAAACAGGAGTAACTGTACTGAAGATAAGAGTGGCTTTACCACTTGTGATAGAGCTGACGCAGTATTGCTATTGAGACTCTGTGTAAAAATTCAGATTTATTAAACCATGTAATGCATTTTTGTGGATATCACCGACTTGTAGTTTAAATGTATGTAAAAATTAAGCATGCATCATAAAAAGTACTGAAAGTCTATAGAAAGTAATATTTCTGTATTGCCCCATCAATAGTACAACAAACTAGAATTATTTTTGTATTTTTACTGCAAGATTATAGTGTTGTATGGACTATAAAAAAAAAACATTACAAATAGTGGTGGGGAGAACGATACCACAAGGTGTCTTACACATTGCATTAAATAATACAAATTCCTTTTCCCAAAAAAAAACGTTACTGCTGAAAAACGTCATTATTTAATAAACGTAGCAGGATGTTATAATAAAGATGTTGGATATTGCTAGCCTTAGACATTATTTACATCAACGTATCTGTGACTTCCAAAGCCAACAATATCTGACACAGTAGCATCTATCAATTTTAATCTAAACATCCTGCTTCAGTTATTAAATAATCAATCAGGTTTTTCATCAGTCAAGTCTTCATTCGAAAGTGAAAAGTTTTTATTACATGTAATACAAGATGCACGCTTCTAATTATGTGTCTATGCATATACTGTATCATCCAAAAAGGTCCATCGATCTGTCAATAGCTCCTATAACGTTTATTGCTTCCCGACCTGCTATATAATCATGCAAACATCCCCGCGGGTATGTTACACCGAGCTGTAATTATTCAACTTTCCCTCCGGAAGTTTTAAAAGTGACCTCAAACCAGAGAGTGCTGATGTATATATAATAATATTGTGCTGTGGAAGAATTTGCAGTGTAACAAATGAGTAAAGCAAATAGCTCTGCGGACAGAAGGTGGCAGCAAAACTTCAACTGGCACAACCATTTTGTCCAATGCTAACACCATTCAATTTGACAGACTTCTTCCCCCTCCCCCCCCCAGAGTCGGTCACTGACCGCAAAGCTTGATTATAGTGGATTGCTACAAAAGATATTTACAAATAGTAACCTAAAAATGTCCCTGTTACTGCTGCGACAGAAGGGATGACCAGTGAAACATATTACAATGTGTTGCAGCAAAGACCATTGAGGCAGCAACTCTCTCTCGCCACCAGAAGCCTGGACTAGCTCGAGAGATATGAACCTCTGAAGTCCAGTCATTGCTTAGAATTAAACATGAACAATTGCAACTGCAGAAAATAAACAATGGGAATCTGGAGTTTCACAGCAATGTTTATTTTTCTTAGTGGCAACAGAACATTTGCATTTCCTTTTAAAAGGCTAGGAGATCAGAATTGTGAAAAGATAAAGGGTGTTTTCTAAATAAACCACATCTTTATTTAGATCTACTGCCTGTTGTGATGCGAAGTATATTAAAATGTATTACTCTGACTCAAATATGAGTATAAAGCGTAGGACCTTCCGAATGCCGGAAACAAAAGTCCCATTGAAAAGTTGGACATGGTATAGAAAGACAAAGCTAACAGATCATGGGAATGTTTCACTGCACGGCCTCGCTTTCTGATCTCAGGAAGGCCCTAATAAAGGCCTATTCCCCATTCTACTTGTTTCTATGGAGACCAGACTCCTCTGGAAGTGCACTCACGCTGTTAAGAAAATGATGGTCCAATTTTCCCTGAACAGAGCACAACAGGACAATACAGATACCCCAACTACTTGAATTTACTATTTATTACACATGCTGCCTGGATATCTTTGCATTTCTCCTCAAGTTTCTCTACTTTTAAAGCGGCATAGAAAGAAAAACCACTGAAGCAGAGTATTTTCTTTGTTCTACCATCTATTGCTGCTGACAATTAACTTAAGATAGGCGTTAAGCACAAAATAGTATAACACAAATACAGTACTATGATTGTCTAATCCACACTATGTGTAGATGTGTGTTCATTTAGATTGTAAGCTCCTCGGAGCAGGGACTCCTCTCCCTAAATGTTACTTTTGTCTGAAGCACTTATTCCCATGACCTTTTATATTATATTATTTGTTATTTATATGATTACCACGTGTATTACTACTGTGAAGCGCTATGTACATTAATGGCGCTATACAAATAAAGACATACAATACAATACAATTTGTGATCTTTTTAGTGTTTCAGTATTTAGAGGGACTGGCCACAAAATGTTTAATACTAATATTATTTTTTGCCCTTATTTGAAAGAGGAGCTCACAGTGAAGATGATATTTTCTTCACGTGAAGTTGAACCCACCTTCAGTGGTGAACACTGCCACAATTTATTGAATATTTGATGCTTTGAACATCTAACACAGAAGTGGGTTATGGCAAACCAGCTGTCTGCAGCTTACTTTGTTAGATTTGAACTTTCATTCCCAGGCTAAGCTGTACAAGCTGAGTAAACAAGCAGACTAATGACTTTGCAGTGCCTCTGCAAGAGAGATCAGAATGTTTGCAGTGACACTCCATGAATTCATTTGAATGATCATTCTGTGAAGGAAGGATATCCTGGTTGCTACTTTGGGCTTTATTGGTGGACTTTAAGGACACAAAACGGATCGACTTCTAGGTTACATGCTCACTCAGATATCTTTTAGCAGATCTCAAACATAACAGCCCTAGTTCATATTCTATTTAATGTCCACATTTGGATATTCACTCTCTTTAAATCCTCCCTCCTCAGACACCAGTATTAGCCTATACTAATTAACCTTGATGCTTTTGTATTGTATTGTATGTCTTTATTTATATAGCGCCATAAATGTACATAGCGCTTCACAGTAGTAATACATATCAAATAAATAACAAATAATATAAATAACAGATCATGGGAATAAGTGCTTCAGACATAAAAGTAACATTAAGGAAGAGGAGTCCCTGCTCTGAGGAGCTTACAATCTAATTGGCAGGTAGGGAGAACGTACAGAGACAGTAGGAGGGAATTCTAGTAAGTGCGTCTGCAGGGGGGCCAAGCTTTATGTATCATGTGTCCATGATTATCCAGTGCTATTCATATGCTTCTTTAAGCAGATGTGTCTTAAGGTGGGTCTTAAAGGTGGATAGCGAGGGTGCTAGTCGGGTATTGAGGGGAAGGGCATTCCAGAGGTGTGGGGCAGAAAGTGAGAAAGTTTTAAGGCGGGAGAGAGCTTTAGATACAAAGGGGGTAGAAAGAAGACATCCTTGAGAAGAACGCAAGAGTCGGGATGGTGCATAACGAGAAATTAGGGCTGAGATGTAAGGAGGGGCAGAAGAGTGTAAAGCTTTAAAAGTGAGCAGGAGAAATGAGTGTGAGATACGGGATTTGATCGGAAGCCAGGAGAGGGATTTCAGGAGGGGAGATGCGGAGACAGATTTAGGAAAGAGTAGAGTGATTCTGGCAGCAGCGTTTAGGATAGATTGTAGGGGAGGACAGGTGAGAGGCAGGAAGGCCGGACAGCAGGAGGTTGCAGTAATCGAGACGTGAGAGAATGAGGGTCTGTGCCAGAGTTTTAGCAGTTGAGTAACAGAGGAAAGGGCGTATCTTTGTGATATTGCGGAGGAAAAAGCGACAAGTTTTAGAAATGTTTTGAATATGAGAGGAGAATAAGAGAGAGGAATCAAGTGTAACCCCTAGGCAGCATGCTTGGGCTACTGGGTGAATGATCATATTTCCAATAGCAATGTGGAAGGAGGTAGTAGGGCCAGGTTTGGGAGGAAGTATAAGGAGCTCTGTTTTTGCCATGTTAAGTTAAGCCTTTTAAGGAATGGAGCAAAAGAGCACTAATGTTGGACTCTTTATTAAAGCAGAAATACCACTCAGAAGCCTACATGACCTTAGCTTATATAATAAGCTACCATTAGCTTTAAAAACAGACTGTAAGCTCATTTGGGCAGGAACTGTGTCTGTAAAATTCTTATCAGCTGCATACCATGCATTAAACAGTAATTGTGAAGTGCTGAGTAAAAGAAATTGGAAAAAAGTGCTATATGCAATAGATATTATTAATGTTTGTTAGTATCTTAGCTCCTAAGCACGTTCTACTTTCAACAAAAAATGTTTACCATAGCCTTTTTTTTTTTAAATCATGATTTCCTTAACCTCTAGCAAATCAAGCGGACCCCAGAGGCTGAACCCCACTATTTTCAACTCTAGGGATCCCCCGGTTCCTGGGATACCTACTAATGAAGATACTGGGTTTAAATCACCCTCCAGCGCAAACAAAATGGCCTATAAGAAGCCACATCAAAGGTGCTGGCTTTCTATTGGACAGCCCTTAAATTGCCTCTAAATATCAGGAAGAAATGCTGGTAACTTTACCGCAAGTATTTCGGGAACAAATGGGGTCCTTGGAGCTAAAAAAAAAAAAGAAGTACAAATATTTTTAAATAGCAGTTAAGCTGCAGTGGGCCCCTCAGTTCCCATATTGTAAAATAATGGGAGTATAGTTAGAGGGGATTGCTGCTTTAAAATCAACGTTCATTTTCTATAATAGAAATAAAGAATTGTTCTTGCTGATATTTACATCTTACCTGGTCATAAGCTATAATACCTTATAAAGAATCCACAGAAGTTCTTCAAAGATGTAAGAGTGTACAGATCTTTGAAAAACATACCAATCTCTTGTTCCCAAGTGCAACAATAATTACACAAATTATTGTAATTAAAATAAGAAAAGCAAAATATGTAGCTGCAATATTTTGGATCTATAGGAGAAACTAAATGTACGATGGGCCTCAAAACAAGAGGGAATTTTAAAATTATAGTTAACAAAAAAAAATTATTTTTCATTTATTGTCAATCAATGAAAATATATATTTTTATCAAGATAACTCAAAAAGTAAAGTGTAGTGATCATATTGCTAGTTGCCATGGCAATCTGAGATGGCTTTAAATCACATCGGCATTACTTAAAAAAAAAAAAAAAAAAAAACGAACTAGACAGGATACAGTGCAGATCATTTTTGCAGGAGAGTTAAAAAAGTTAAGGGGCAGTTTAATGATCAGTGTAACGGAATTCCTTAGAAAGTAATTGGTTTACTTATATAACTTCAGAAGAAAAAAAAAAGGAATATGCTTTGTGATTCTTCAGGAATACTATACATGTCAGCTATGTATGTTTATCTGTATGACTAATGATGTCTTCTTTATTACTTTGCAAACAAAGAATAATAAATAAAAATACCACTTGTGAGTACATTTGCAAGTCTCAGACATAGAACATAGGGTGACCAGACTGATTGTTTTTCTTTAGCCGTTTATCCCGGGTCCCGACTTTTTTGACCACTGTCCCAGTTTTAATCGGCGCTGTCTGCCTGCTGCATGCACGATTGGCGCTTGCTGACCGCCCATTTTTTTCCCAGGACAAATATGGTCACCTTACTCAAGACAGTTCTGCAATCCGGTCTCTCCACATTATCAGGGAATGCTTCCATTACAGCCGGGGATTCTGGGTAATGACACGCAAATGACACCTTTTGCTTCTGGTCCATTTTAACGTGGGACCCCTATAAGCTTATGCCTGCCATATAACACCGCTTTCCCCCCCCCCCCCGATCTGGGAGATTTTGCCCAGGCTACTGGTACGTGTGGTGTCCTGTTACCTGTGAGGGTCCAGGAGAGATGAGCTTCCGCGATGTTGTGGGGAACAGAACAGGCTTTAGGTGATCCTCAGGTTCTTTTCATTTGGTGACAGCGCCTCCAGTCACTGTAGGCTACAGCAGAGCTGCAGGCAGTCCCTACCATGACAGCTCTTTTCTCCTATACTTCTGCCCAATAGACTTAGCCAGAAGTATATAAAAGGGTCTTTATTTGATGCAGGCACTGCAGATGGTATAACAGCGTTTGGATATAGTGGAGAATGGGTTTCAGGCCCTTGGATGTTGCTGGCCAGCAGATAATGTTGAGGCCTTGTGCTATGCACAGATATTGGTTCAATCAGCCCCAGGAGGGGCTCAGCTCCACACCCTTCCCTGGGTGGGAAGGCACTCACTCTATAATTTGGAAGGCATCCTCCCTAATACAAAAGGGGAGGACACAAGGTCTGCACCATGATTGGCTGCAACACAGACCCATTGTCACCACCTTTCCATCCACTCAGGGAGGCTGCGTCTGGAGGGGGGGGGGGGGTAAACCCAACAGGATAGACTGTCACTGCCTGTAGCTACAAGGACTTACGTGACAGGAGGGCAGAAAGATAGTCTGGACCAGCCATGGCTATACTTGTTAATTGTTTAAGGTCTCCATGAGCTACATTTAACCTACTAAACATGTCCCTGTCCTTTGTTCATTTTCCTTCTAGGCAGGCCTGCCCTTTAATTGCAACTCAGCTTACTTTAGTGCAGATGGATAAAATAAGAAATAAAATAAGAAATTATAAACGAATAAGTGGCACGTGACAACATTTACTGTTTAAGTACTAAACTGTAAGAGCACAAAGCCCAAACCTGGCATTATGCTCAGACCTGTAAGGACGATTCAGGGGACAACCTGAGACCAGCAGACCAGCGACCATGGGCGTCCGCAGACATTTTTTCAGGGGGGGGGGGGGGGCATGTGTGTGTGTGTGTGTGTGTGTGTGTGTGTGTGTATATCTAGTTGTGCTGCACCGCAGATGCCTTTCCTATCTGAGCTTTCAGAGAGCTGTGGATTCCTTAAACAGCCTGTTGAACGAAGCTTGAGACAAGTTGCAGATAAACACGGTAGGGTGGGGATCAAGAGGAGGGGCCTTCATGATTGGGGGGGGGGGATGGGGTTGGTTAAACGTTACACATTTTTGTGGAAAGACACAGCTGGTAGAAAAAAAAACAGGTCAGTCCTGTGACTACTGAGAAGGCATGCAACTTACTATCCTGTAATGTTTAGCAGTCCCTTATAGTGCACAAACTCATTCTTTATCGGTTTGCAAAGGAGGAATGCATTGGGGGTCCTTCATGCTGTAAAATTCTCGCATTTTTACTTGGTACCAAACATGTATGCAGGATTGTTGTAGGGTGGATTTAAATACATGGGGTTATTGTACATTACTTAGTCAGTGTGTGCAGTGTGAGCAATGTGTGTGTCAGTGTGAGCAGTGTGTGTGCAGTGTGAGCAATGAGCAGTGTGTCAGTGTGTGCAGTGTGAGCAATGTGTGTGCAGTGTGAGCAATGAGCAGTGTGTGTGCAGTGTGTGTCAGTGTGAGCAGTGTGTGGTCAGTGTGAGCAGTGTGTGTCAGTGTGAGCAGTGTGTGTCAGTGTGTGTCAGTGTGAGCAGTGTGTGTGCAGTGTGCAGTGTGTGTCAGTGTGCAGTGTGTATGCAGTGTGAGCAATGAGCAGTGTGTGTGCAGTGAGTGTGTGCAGTGTGTGCAGTGTGAGCAATGAGCAGTGTGTGTGCAGTGTGCAGTGTTATATATATATATATATATATATACTGTATATATAGTTGCATGATGAAGCAACTGTACAAATTCATGGATGAAGGTTGGGTATCGGGCCAGTGTGGCTTAACCCCTTAATTACCTTTGCGGTTATTGTCCGATAAGGTGTTTAAGGGGTTAATTGATATCTGAATGTAATTGCAATGTATTGGCTTTGTTTTGGCAATGTATTTTGTGGACAAGACAAGAATGTTGCTGGCGACGGAGAATTCTTCTTGATGAGGTCAGTAGCACTTTATTATTTATTTGACTATGCTAGTTAATGTTTTTAATAATGGGCAATTAATCTATTAACCATATATGGATAATAGTTATTTTGCACATTATTGTACTGTAGGTGTTGGGGGGTGTATGTATTGAATGTATAGGCCAGGTTTATTTTTTTTTTACATTCAGGGTTTGTTCCGTGGTTCCGCGTGAGACCTCTGGAGACCACCTGTGGTTTCCTCGGGTATATCATGGGTACCAGGCTGGTGGTTCCACGGGTGACACATGCGGGGATGAGTCGGTGGCCTCACATCTGTGGGGGCACCGCGGACCCGTAGTCTGCGGGGATGAAGCTGTGTGGTCCCACTTCTGTAGGGGCACCGCTGACCCGTAGGTGCGGGGATGAAGATGTGTGGTCCCACTTCTGTGGGGGCACCGCCGACCCGTAGTGAGCACCCGTGAATTCCCCAGACCTCCGTGGGAACCACCCGAGGCCCTGCAGACACCGGTGGGTCTGACCTGGGGCTCCCAGACATCCTTGGGCCTACCGTGGGGACCCAATTGTGGCCCACGGTGTCCCAAGGAGACCACATGGGGGCCATGGTGCTTGCGGGACCCACCAGCAGGCCTCCAGAACCTGTTTGAAAAGGGCTGCTGGTACCCTGTAGGTCTGTCAGGTGCCCCGCCAGCCCACCGGTGACTCGCGTGGGGATGCGTTATGAACCCTGTTTGTAAAAGGATAAATCTTGTATTTATGGGGGGGCACAGGGGGTGGGTAATGTATTTAATAAATATAATGATGTTTATTTTGGGTCACTATTGTTTTTATTGTGGGTACTGGGGATGGGGGGGGGTTCCCCAATGGTATGTGGGTAGGCCTCCCTTGTGGGAAGTGGGTGAGGGGGGTTAGGCCTCACGGGGTGAGAGGATAGTGTGGGAGGGTATGTAGGCATCCCGAGTGGTGGGTGAGGGTGGGTTAACCCCTTAATGACAGTAGCGGTTAATAACCCTTTATGGGGTGCCAGTATCCCTCTGCTTGGTTTACATGCCGCGGTCACGTGATCGGGACCTTTAAATGCAGAGGGATACCGGCACCTCATAAAGGGGCCTGTATCTCGGGAAGCAGGGGGTCCCCAGACCTACAACCAAAACGGTTCAGCTCCGGAGACCCCTGCACATCTACACTATGAATAAAAATGTATTTTAAATGTATTTATTTATATTCATGTATTTATTTATTTATTTAGATTTATTTATTTATTTTTTGGGTGGCTGCTGTGTGTGATTTTTTTTATAGTGGGTAGTGGGGGTGGGTGAAGGGGGTATTAGCCCCAACGATGGTTGTTTAGGGCTTGCGGGGGGTAGTGGGATGGGTTAACCCCTTCATGACCGTAGCGGTATTAACTGCTACGGCCGTGAAGGGGTTAAGTGCACCCGCAACCCCACCGCAAGTCCTAAACTCACACGAAGGGCCAAATACCCCTTTCACCCACCCCCGCTACTCACAATAAAGCGGGCACGGTGGGTTAACCCCTTCATTGCCTTAGCGGCTATCAGCTATGGTAATGAATCAGCATTTCTGTATTTTTAATAATATTGTGCAGGAGCAGGGAGTCCCCTGAGTTTTGATTTGTGGCTCATGGAACCCCCTGCTCACTGTACAATATTATTAAAATTACAGTCATGCTGCTTAGTTATTATAGCACATAGCCGCAAAGGTAAGGAATGAGTGTTTATTTATATATGTGTTTTATTCATACTGTAGATGTGCAGATTGTCTCCGGAGCTGAACTGCTGTGGTTTTAGGTCCGGGGACCCCTTGCTTCCTGAGATACAGGCCCCTTTAGGGGGTGCCGGTATCCCTCTGCTTTGTTTACATGCCGCGGTCACGTGATCGGGACCTTTAAATGCAGAGGGATATCGGAACCTCATAAAGGGGCCTGTATCTCGGGAAGCAGGGGGTCCCCGGACCCGAAACCAACGCGGTTCAGCTCCGGAGACCCCCTGCACATCTACACTATGAATAAAAATGTATTTTAAATAATTTTTAATGTGCCAATGTTTGCGCAGAGAGAGCAGCTGTTCTCTCTCTGCTGCAAACACATCTCGCCCCCGCCGGCCTATAGTATCATTGATGTGCATACAGTATACAGTACTGTATGTGTACAGTACTGTATGTTAGGGGTTATAGGGGTTGTTGTTATACTGTATATATATATATATATATATATATATATATATATATATATACTGCATTACAATTCATGAATTTATGCCATCTGGCGGACACGCGAAGCATTGCAGCCTAATAAATCCTGAACCATTATCAATTAACACATCAACCGCGTGTCAGCCGGGCATGACCCCTGGCTGGGAACGCGGCATGCTCCAGGTTAACAGCGTGGCATTCCAGGAACCAGCCAGGGACAAACCGGTGATTTGTTAGAATAAAGTGTGCCGCAACAGTAAGTGATTTACAGCATGTACCACCACAACCACTCCTTTATAAAGCACATTTAGTGTGATGATTCGCTGGCTGCACCAAATGAGATGCTCCTCTGACTTTGATGGGTGCATCAAGATAAGGAAGCTAGCTTCCTCCTGGAACTGATAATTGGCAGCACCTTCACAAGGGCTTTAAATAGCAGCCAGTTACTCCAGTCTTTGCCCGGGAAAGGTATCTCTTGCCTTTTGTTCCTGGGTTCCATCTGGTTCACTTGCTTTACTTGTTTCAGTCCTGTTCCTTTTCTCAGTCCTGTTACATTACAATCATGTCCCATTCCAGTCTTGTTTCATGTCCTATTTCTGTTTCCAGTTCAGTTCCATTCCAGTCTTGTTTCTCTTGTCCTGACCTTTGGAATCATTACCCTGATTTCGCTGCTGCACGTTTCCCACTATCCTGACCATTCTTGCCTGTCTAGGCACCATATCCCAGGTTAAGAATCAGTTAATAATCTCCCTGCAGCTGCAGCGGCCATTATTCAAACACTTCACCCCTTGTGTACATTGGAATAAAGATGTCATGACGCAGGATGTCTTCCAAACTTACCGCCTTAAGACGCGAGTGTAGCGAGTGCAGAAAATGGCATTTTAGAGTTCTTTTTTTTAAAAACCTTAAATTGACAGAGTTGAACAGTAGCACAGTACTGTACACATTGCAATTCATTCATTTCATTGCACCCAAAGAAACAGAATACATGAAATTCAACATAGCAATCGCCATAAGCGTGGGTGCCTGGGGCGATTGGCCGTGCTCATGCTGTGTGGAGTACAGCAGCGCACACGAAATGGCGCCGTGATTTGTTTGAATAATGTCTGCTGCAGCGGTACCTCTGCCCTGCTAGACCATATCCTGGACTGCAGTTAGCAATGTACACAAACAGTGGAAAGAGACACAGATACAGTTTATAGTCTCTTTTTGTAAAGTACCAAGTGCTTATAATACCTCCCCGACCACTCATTTATACAACACATGGAAAAATACCTATGAACAAAACAGAACACACCAGAGATACTGGGGAAATATGCTAATTTGGATAAGCAAATTATGGAAATGAGTGTATTGCCCATGTATCTAGTAGTGTTCAGCAATGTTCACATGTATCCCTTCATGTGTTGTATAAATGAGTGGTTGAGGAGGTATATAAGTCCCTTGGTACTTTACAAAAAAAAGACTCTCTCTATTTTCTTCTCCAGTGAAAGCTGTAGCTCAGTGTCTAAATTGGAGTAATGCCACCTTTAGGTATGACCAAACTGACATCAGTATAAATCCTTGCATTAGGTTTAAAGGACCCCTGTGAATATGTGTTGTTAGGGGACTGACTCTTTTGCATACCATTAGCACCAACGTCCATTTTACTTAACACAATGCCCTTTCCAGCTGAAAACATTACTTAACCTAATGTTAGTATCGGTGGTGATCAAAGAGTTTGATCAAAAAAGAATCCCTTATAAGTAGCAATCTCGTGTCATACACTGGCGACACACTTTATTCGAGCTCGGCTAGTCCCACGAATTCGGGTATACCCGGGTGTATTGAGGTTTGTGACTGTTTTCTGCCTGAGTGCATTGGGTTATTTTCCAGGCAGGGATTGAAGCATTTTATTCCCGCTGGCTGCAATACTGCACAGTATATATATATATATATACTGCATTACAATTCATGAATTTATGCCATCTGGTAGACACGCGAAGCATTGCAGCCTATTAAATCCTAATCATTATCATTTAACAGATCAGCCGCCCGTCAGCCAGGCATGAACCCAGGCTGGGAAGGCAAACGCAACGGGGCTTGTCAGAGGTGAGGAGCGGCGCATTCCAGGTATCTGCCAGGTACATACTGGGTATTTGCTCGAATAAAGTGTGTCGGTGCAGTATATGTAGTGCCATATTTATTGGACATAAGTGGTCCAGCAGTTAGATACTGTATGTCTGAGTAGTGCCCAGATTAACAGATAGATATAAATGACAGGTGCTGTAAGGGTATTGAATACAATAGTAACAGATAGATATAAATGACAGGTGCTGTAAGGGTATTGAATACAATAGTCAACAGATAGATATAAATGACAGGTGCTGTAAGGGCAGGATATAGAGCATTGGCTGAATGAGGCTTTAGAAATTTTCTCGACTACACATAAACCTAATGAAGAAAATACATCTGCTGACATTAAGAGTTATTTTTTCCGAACTAACTAGGGTATACAGCTCAAGAGCCAAAATATGGTGGGAGGTGGCGAGTTTGGAAAACTATCTAAAAACTATCTAAAAACTGAACTGGTCCCAAGGGGACTTAGAGTCAAACTCCCACCATCACATCAGATAACAGACACAGACTTTATTGCACAATGGCAAAAAATCCTGCTTCAGTGCTCAGCACAGTTAATGCAACTTCTCATTAACTATGAGAGCAAACGTCCATCCCTACTCTGATTGGCTCTAGAATACCATGTGACAGAGGCTTTGGGGGAATATCATTTCTTGCCACTGTATGAATGTATTTATATAGTATGTCTAGAGAGATATATACATACAGGGTAAGAAATTATGTTGTTTTAAAAGCTTTCTTTCATGTGTTTTAAATTAATTTGTCTATGCTGCTATGCTTTATTGTGTGGTTAAAGTATTTTAAAATTAGAAATATGTAATTGTTGATATTGTATGCTTGTGTTCAGGGCTAGCCTTGGTTTTAAAGTTTGTATTCTGGTTGGTACTTATATTTTTTCACATGCTGAATTGTTCTGCTCCAGGCGTGAATTACAGTAGCGGCAGCTTTTATTTGAAGTAATGCCGGCGGCATGCCGGGATCTACTCCGGCTGCCGCCAGTCAAAACCGCGTGCCACCGCGTTTCCCCCATGCACCCCCCCTCCACTTCGCGCGCAATTTACCCCCTCTTCCCGACCCCGAACCGGCTCCTGCTCTGCCCCTCTGCTTCCCCGCAATCCCGCTTACCTTACTTTAATATCCAGGGGTGTCGGGGAAGCCCGGGGAAGCCGGGGAAGCCGGGCGCGCACGTGACTGTGACGTCACAGTGCGCCGCAACGTGCCGCGTCTCCACGCTACGCACACGCATCCGGCCGGCGGCATTACTTCAAATAAAAGCTGCCGCTACTGTAGTTAATTGTTTCATTGTTCGGGATGGACTGTCAATTGTTTAGGGATGTAAATAATGATTGCTAATTGATTTTTGTTTACTTGATTGGTTAAAATAGTTTACTTGTTTGGAGGTACTGTACTATATTTGTATTTAGCTTGCAATGATATTGTTCACATTCATTTGCAGAATGTATATGGTGCATAGATTTTATGCATCATTTATACAATGTAAATGCAATGTATTGATTGGAATGTGAGGTTTTTCATTGGCATTTGATGATTTAGATTGTAAGATCAGTTAGGATTATTAAAGGAAATTAACTGTAATGTAGTGTGTTTGTATGGAGAAGTGTTATTTGTAGTACAGTATGGTTTTGATAACCCTTCTACATTTATTTGTATATTGGTTCATCATGTGTGTGTATATACTGTATATATATATATATACTGTATATATAGCTGCATGATGAAGCAACTGTACAAATTCATGGGTGAAGGGTTGGTATCGGGCCAGTGTGGCTTAACCCCTTAATTACCTTTGCGGTTATTATCCGATAAGGTGTTTAAGGGGTTAATTGATATCTGAATGTAATTGCAATGTATTGGCTTTGTTTTGGCAATGTATTTTGTGGACAAGACAAGAATGTTGTTGGCGACAGAGACTTCTTCTTGATGAGGTCAGTAGCACTTTATTATTTATTTGAATATGCTAGTTAATGTTTTTAATAATGGGCAATTAATCTATTATCCATATCTGGATAATAGTTATTTTCCACATTATTGTACTGTAGGTGTTGGGGTGGGGGGGGTGGGGGGGGTGTATGTATTGAATGTATAGGCCAGGTTTATTTTTGTTACATTCAGGGTTTGTTCCGTGGTTCCGCGTGAGACCTCTGCAGACCACCTGTGGTTTCCTCGGGTATCTCACGGGTACCAGGCTGGTGGTTCCACGGGTGACACATGCGGTGATGAAGCGGTGGCCTCACATCTGTGGGGGCACCGCGGACCAGTAGTCTGCGGGGATGAAGCTGTGTGGTCCCACTTCTGTGGGGGCACCACTGACCCGTAGGTGCGGGGATGAAGATGTGTGGTCCCACTTCTGTGGGGGCACCGCGGACCCGTAGTGAGCACCCGTGAGTTCCCCAGACCCCCGTGGGAACCACCCGAGGCCCCGCAGACACCTATGGGTCTGACCCGGGGTTCCCAGACATCCTTGGGCCTACCGTGGGGACACAATTGTGGCCCAAGGTGACCCAAGGAGACCACCTGGGGGCCATGGTGCTGGCGGGACCCACCAGCAGGCCTCCAGAACCTGTTTGAAAAAGGCTGCTGGTACCCTGTAGGTCTGTCAGGTGCCCCGCCAGCCCACCGGGGACTCGCGTGGGGCTGCGTTATGAACCTTGTTTGTAAAAGGATAAATCTTGTATTTATGGGGGGGCACAGGGGGTGGGTAATGTATTTAATAAATATAATGATGTTTATTGTGGGTCACTATTGTTTTTATTGTGGGTACTTGTTGTGGGGGGGGGGTTCCCCAACGGTATGTGGGTAGGCCTTCCTTTGTGGGTAGTTGGTGAGGGGGATTAGGCCTCACGGGGTTAGTGTGGGAGGGTATGGAGGCGTCCCTAGTGGTGGGTGAGGGTGGGTTAACCCCTTAATGACTGTAGCGGTTAATAACCGCTATGGTGATTAAGGGGTTAGGGGACATTACTTTGGATGTTTTAATTTTTGTGTCTGTTTTGCAGAAGCGGAGGGGCCATGGCCAGGATGGGGGGGGGGTAACGGTATGTGGGTAGTGGGTGAGGGTGGTTAGACCTTACAGTATGCACATCGGGTCCCCCCCCCTCCCACATTTACATAAACTGCACTCACAGCAACACAGGCAGGGAGCTTTAACAGACACATTAGGGGGAGGGGGCTTTACACAGATCACAGTCATGGAGGTGGGGTTATAACCCACTCCCCCTCCCCACATTTACATAAACTGCACTCACAGCAACACAGGCAGGGAGATTTAACAGACACATTAGGGGGAGGGGGCCTTACACAAATCACAGTCAAGGAGGTGGGGTTTTAACCCACACCCCCTCCCCACATTTACATAAACTACACAGGCAGGGAGATTTAACAGACACAATAGGGGGAGGGGGCTTTATACAGATTACACTCAAGGCAGGGAGATTTAACAGAAACATTAGGAGGGAGGGGGCTTTAAACAGATTACACTCAAGGCAGGGAGATGTAACAGAAACATTAGGGGGGAGGGGGCTTTACACAGATTACACTCAAGGCAGGGAGATACAGGGGATGTACTGTACTGTATGTTGTTTATTGCAATGCTTTAATGTGTGTACAGTATAATGTTTTTTACAATTAGATAGATGTAATCCTTGGTATTGTAAGGGTTAGCCTTGGTTTTAAATTTTGTTTTCTGGTTGGTAATTATATATTGATTTTTGTTTACTTGATTGGTTAAAATAGTTGACATGTTTGGAGTACAGTATTTGTATTTAACTTGCAATGATATTGTTCACATTCATTTGCAGAATGTATATGGTGCATAGATTTTATGCATCATAAATACAATGTAAATGCAATGTATTGATTGGAATGTGAGGTTTTTCATTGGCATTTGATGATTTAGATTGTAAGATCAGTTAGGTTTATTAAAGGAAATTCATTGTAATGTAGTGTGTCTGTTTGGAGAAGTGTTATTTGTAGTACAGTATGGTTTTGATAATCCTTCTACATTTATTTGTATATTGGTTCATCATGTGGTGGTTATATTAACTGTTAAATAGAGAAGAAAGGAAGGAGAGGAGAGAAGGAGAGAGAGAGATAGAGAGAGACGCGACTGGGGAAGTAGAGAAGGGTGGAGGAGGATGAGCAAGAGGAGAGAGATAGATAAAGGGAGATGAGAGGGAGAAGGGGAGCAGAGAAGATGAGAGATATGATAGTATATAGAGATATATGTATAATATATAGACGTATTATAATTTAAGTATATAGTATGACAGTATATATTAACAGTATATATAAAGATATATTAAGTATATATATCATTATATATATTATAATATATATATATATATTATATATATATATATATATATCTATTATATGTATAGTATAGGGATGTGGTTGTTATATATTTATATTAATATAATAGAATATATATATAGATATATATATAAATATATATATATTATATATATATTAATATATAGATATATATATATAATATATATATATAAATACTACAACTTGTATGCTCATCTGCATGTCTTAGGCAGGTCTGCAAACCCCGCCTTTCCCCATTATCACCCAGCATACAGCACTTACACTGCAGCAGGGATTTTGGGACATAAGGAAATGACATGCAAATGAGCACACAGTGTCACTTTTTGCCTCAATAACCATTTTTAACATGGTTCCCTATAGGATTAAGCTTGCTGCATGGTCACAGCTTTGAGCACAGCCAGGGTTAAGTTATTGAGGCAAAAAGTGACACTGTGAGCTCATTTGCATGTCATTTCCCAGAATCCCTTGCTGCAGTGTAAGTGCTGTATGCTGGGTGATAATGGGGAAAGGCAGGGTTGCAGACCTGCCTAAGACATGCAGATGAGCATACAGTTGTATTTGCATATTTGCTTTCCTGTGGAGGGTTTTTGTCACTTTTTTACTCACCATAACTTAACTCAGTATTATATTTATATATATATATATATATAGCAACTGTAAATATTCCTGTATATTCATTTGCATGTCTTAGACAGGTCTGCAACCCTGTCTTTCACCATTATCACCCAGCAAACAGCACTCCCACTGCAGCAAGGGAATCTGGGAAATGACATGCAAATGAGCACACAGTGCCACCTTTTATCTCATGCTCACATTACATGAGCAACACTTGGTCAATGCATGCTGCTTTAAACACAGCTTTTAAGCAAGGACTTGGGAGATGCAAAGTCAGTTAACCCACTAACAGACATGTTTCAACCTTGATGGGTATCATCAGTGTGAGGTTGGCTCGCTGACATTTGCTCAAATGAGATAAGAGTAGGTAATCACCATGACTATTAAGGTTATGGTGGGTAAAAAAAAGTGACTAAAACCCTCCACAGTAAAGCATAAAGCAACTGTAAATATTCCTGTATATTCATTTGCATGTCTTAGACAGGTCTGCAACCCTATCTTTCACCATTATCACCCAGCAAACAGCACTTCCACTGCAGCAAGGTATTCTGGGAAATGACATGCAAATGAGCACACAGTGCCACCTTTTATCTCATGCTCACATTACATGAGCAACCCTTGGTCAATGCATGCTGCTTTAAACACAGCTTTTAAGCAAGGACTTGGGAGATGCAAAATCAGTTAACCCACTCACAGACATGTTTCAACCTTGATGGGTATCATCAGTGTGAGGTTGGCTCGCTGACATTTGCTCAAATGAGATAAGAGTAGGTAATCACCACGACTATTAAGGTATATATATATACACACACATACATATATATTTATTTATATTCATGTATTTATTTATTTATTTAGATTTATTTATTAATTGTGGGGCTGCTGTGCGTGAATTTTTTTATTGTGGGTAGCGGGGGTGGGTGAAGGGGTTATTTGGCCCTTGGAGTGAGTATAGGACTTGCGGGGAGCTTGCGGGTGCACTTAACCCCTTCACGACCGTAGCAGTTAATACCGCTATGGTCGTGAAGGGGTTAAGTGCACCCACTACCCCCCCACAAGCCCTAAACAACCACCGTTGGGGCTAATACCCCTTTCACCCACCCCCGCTACCCACAATAAAAAAAATTCACACACCGCAGCAGCACAATTAATAAATAAATCTAAATAAATACATGAATTGAAATAAATACATTTAAAATACATTTTTATTCATAGTGTAGATGTGCAAGGGGTCTCCGGAGCTGAACCGCTGTGGTTTTAGGTCCGGGGACCCCCTGCTTCCCGAGATACAGGCCACTTTATGGGGTGCCGGTATCCTCTGCTTTGTTTACATGCCGCGGTCACGTGATCGGGACCTTGTTATGCAGAGGGATACCGGCACCTCATAAAGAGGCCTGTATCTCGGGGAGCAGGGGGTTCCTGGACCTGAAACCAACGCGGTTCAGCTACGGAGACCCCCTGCACATCTACACTATGAATAAAAATGTATTTTAAATGTATTTATTTATATTCATGTATTTATTTATTTATTTAGATTTATTTATTTTTTAGGCGGCTGCTGTGTGTGAATTTTTTTTATTGTGGTAGCGGGGGTGGGTGAAGTGGGTATTAGCCCCAACGATGGTTGTTTAGGGCTTGCGGGGGGTAGCGGGAGGGGTTAACCCCTTCATGACCGTAGCGGGATTAACTGCTATGGCCGTGAAGGGGTTAAGTGCACCCGCAACCCCCCCGCAAGTCCTAAACTTACACCAAGGGCCAAATACCCCTTTCACCCACCCCCGCTACCCACAATAAAGCGGGCACGGTGGGTTAACCCCTTCATTGCCTTAGCGGCTATCAGCTATGGTAATGAAGCAGCATTTCTGTATTTTTAATAATATTGTGCAGGAGCAGGGGGTCCCCTGAGTTTTGATTTGTGGCTCAGGGAACCCCCTGCTCACTGTACAATATTATTAAAAATACAGTCATGCTGCTTCGTTACCATAGCACATAGCCGCAAAGGTAAGGAATGAGTGTTTATTTATATATGTGTTTTATTCATACTGTAGATGTGCAGAGGGTCTCCGGAGCTGAACCGCTGTGGTTTTAGGTCCGGGGACCCCCTGCTTCCCGAGATACAGGCCCCTTTAGGGGGTGCCGGTATCCCTCTGCTTTGTTTACATGCCGCGGTCACGTGATCGGGGGCTGTATCTCGGGAAGCAGGGGTTCCCTGGACCTGAAACCAACGCGGTTCATCTCCAGAGACCCCCTGCACATCTACACTATGAATAAAAATGTATTTTAAATAATTTTTAATGTGCCGATGTTTGCGCAGAGAGAGCAGCGGTTCTCTCTCTGCTGCAAACACATCTCACCAGGGGACGGCCTATAGTATCATTCATGTGCATATACAGTACTGTATGTGTATGTTAGGGGTTATAGGGGTTGTTGTTATACAGCATATACTGTATATATACAGTATATACTGCATTGCAATTCATGAATTTCTCGTCTTCAAAGACAACAGATCGCAAACGCCCCCATGCATTTTTACACGGCATTGCAGTATTGCAGCCAGCGGGAATAAAATGCTTAAATCACAGCCGCGAAAATAACGCAATACACCCCGGGAGAAAACGACACAAAACCGCACATCACCGGGATATTCCGAAATTCGCGGAGCTAGCCAAGTAAGAATAAAGTTGGTCACCACTGTATAAATAACAAATAATATAAATAACACATAAAGGGGAAACGTGCTTCAGACATAAAAGTTACATTTAGGAAAAGGAGTCCCTGCTCCGATGAGCATACAATCTAATTGGTTGGTTGGAAGAATGTACATAGACAGAAGGAGGGCATTTTGGTAAGTGCATATGCAAGGGTTCAAGGTTAATGTATGAGGTGTAAATGATCAGCCATGGAGCTACTCATATGCTTCCTTAAGCAGACGTGTTTTGAGGTGGGTCTTAAAGGTGGATGGAGAGGTGCTAGTTGCATATTGAGAGGAAGGGCATTCAAGAGGTGTGGGTCAGTCATTGAGAAAGGTTTAAGATGGGAGAGGTCTTTAAATACAAAAGGGGTAGCGAGAAGACATATTTGAGCAGAACGCAAGAGTCGGGATGGTGTATAGCTAGAAATCAGGGATGAGATGTAAGAAGGAGGTGAAGAGTGTAAAGCTTTAAAAGTGAGGAGGAGAATTGAGTGTGTGATATGGGATGTGATAGGAAGCCAGGACAGGGATTTCAGAAGGGGAGACGCAGAAACATATTTAGGAAAAAGTAGAGTGATTCTGGCAGCAGCATTTAAGATAGATTGTAGGGGAGACAGGTGAGAGGTAGAAGGCTGGACAGAAGGAGGTTATAGTAGTTGAGACGGGAGAGAATGAGGGTCTGTGTAAGAGTATTTACAGTCGAGCAACAAAGGAAAGAGCGTATCTTTGTAATATGCAAAGGAACAAACGACAGGTTTTCACTACCTTTTGAATGTGAGAGAGGAGTCGAGTGTGACCCGTATGCAGCATGCTTGGACTACTGAGGGAATGATAGTACTTCTAACAGTAATGTGGAAGGAGGTAGTAGGGCCAGGTTTGGGAGGAAGTACTGTATGGGGAGCTCTGTTTTTGCCATGTTAAGTTTATGTCGGTGGAGGGCTATCCAGGATGATGTAGCAGAGAGACATTACAAAAGTTTAGTCTGTACAGCAGGTGTAAGGTCAGTGGTTGAAAAGCAAATGTGTGAGTGATCAGCATAGAGGTGATATTTGAACCCAAGTGATATGATTATGTCACCTAGAGAGAGTGTGTAAAGAGAATAGAGAAGAGGTCCCAGGACAGAGCCTTGGGGTACCCCCACAAAGAGATCGATAGAGAAGTAGATGGTGTTAGCAAAAAAGACACTGAAAGTGCGATGGGAGAGGTAAGAGTAGATCCAGAATAGAGCTTTGTTATGAATACCAAAAGTATAGAGAATAATAATAAAAAGAGGGTAGTTCACAGTATCAAATGTGGCAGAGAGGTTGAGTAACATGAGCAGAGTGTAATGACCTCTGTCTTTGGCAACATGGAGGTCATTAGTTATTTTAGTGAGGGCTGTTTCAGTGGAGTGATCAGTGCAGAAGCCAGATTGTAGAGGGTCTAGGAGAGAATAGGTGTTGAAAAAATGGAGCAAGTGAGAAAATACAAGATGTTCAAAGTGTTTAAAGGCAGAAGGCAGGAGGCAGACAGACCCGGTAGTTAGAAAGACAGATAGGGTCAAGCTTGCTGTTTTTGAGTAATGGTATAATTGTTGCATGTTTGAAGGAAGAGGGAACGGTACCAGAGTAGAAGGAGGAGTTAAAATTGTGCAATAGCATAGGGATTATAGTAGGAGCAAGAGGTTTTAGGAGATGGGAGGGAATGGGGTCAAGAGGATAGGTTGTAGAGGGAAAAGAGGAGACCAGTAGTGACAAATCCTCCTCTGTGACAGCAGAAAAAGAGTCAAGGAAGGCAGGAGGCGAGATAGGAAGAGGGGTGATAGGGGATGGGAGGGGGATACAGAGGGGATGTCCACCTTTTCCTTGAAATTGTCAGCAAAGTCCTGAGGAGGAAGAAGAATAGGCAGCAGCGGGTTGTCTGAGTTGGGAGACAGAGAAGAGTCAGTGTGGATTAGACTTGTGCGTGTTGATTAGTGAAGAAAAGTATGTTTGTTTAGCTTGGAGAGGGCAGATTTCAACAGGATATAAATTTGTAGTGAAGGAAGTCTCCAGAGGTGTTCAGAGGAATGAGTGCAGGAATGCAGCATACACGCGTGGGAATTTAGCCAGGGACTGGGGTTAGATGTGCGAGAACGGGGCATGTAGATTAAGAGAGGAGGACAGAGCAAAGTTGTAGTTCCTGACCATGTTGTTAGGGTCAGGAGCAGAGCTGAGAGAGAGAGGGAGGAATGTAAAGTTGTATCCAAAGCTGGTAGGTCAATAGAGCACAGGTCTCTTCAGAAATGAGGGGTAGATGGAGGCGGAGGGGAAAAGTGAAAGAAAGAAAATGAAATGAGGTGATGGTCAGAGAAGTCAGAGAGATTAAGGTGTTTAGTGAAAAGCAGGTCTAGGTAGTGGCCATCCTTGTGGGTGCTGACTGCAGTCCCTGTTGAAAACCAAAAGAAGAGGTTAGAGAGAGAAAGCGGGAAGCGCAAGAGAGAAAGGGGTCATTAATGTGGCAGTTTAAGTGCTAAGGGGAAGAACAGGGGAGTCAGAGGAGGGAAAGAAAGAGATCAAGGATTCAAAGTGAGAGAGAAAGACAGAAGGGGGGTGAGTAGAGGTAGGTGGGCAAAAGATGACTGCCACGTGGACAGAGAGAGGAGAGAAAACCTGGACAGTGTGAGCCTTAAAGGAGGGAAAAGCAAGAGAGGGAGGAATAGGAAGGGTTCGGTAGCAGCAGATAGAGAGCAGGAGCCCCACACCTCCACCCCTGCCATCAGGGCACAGAGTGTGGGAGAAAGAAAGGCCACCATTAGGACAGCTTCCAGAGCAGAGTCAGACTGAATGAGCCAAGTCTCAGTTATAGCAAAGAGGAGCAGAGAATGAGAGAAAAATAAGTCATGCACAGAGAAGAACTTGTTAGAAAGGGAGCGAGCATTCCAAAGGGTACAGGAGAAAGGGAGAGAGGAGTGAGGGTGACAGGGGATGGGTATGAGGTTACAGGTGTTGATACCAGATGGAGTAGAAGATGTATATGGAGACGAGGACGAGAGCATACAGAAATAAGGCAGGGACCAGGATTGGGATAGATATTCCCTGAAGCAAGGAGGAGAAGCATAGATAGAGAGAGAATGTGTGAGGAGAATCTGTAGGTGTGTGTGTTTTAGTCCACGGGATATAGCTGTGTAGTGCCAGAGGGCACAGGTAAGAAAGTAGTTCATGTGAACTGCGAAGTGGCAAAGAAAGTAGAGATGGAGATATATGAATAAAGTTAGAAACATAATGAAACTGGTAGAAAGAAGCACATACAGTATTTTGAAAAGAAGTGAGGTCAAAGCAAATAGAAACAGTAGCGGTGGCATGGCAGCAATAATTTAGTGCTGAGAAGTGCAGACTGGGATAGATAATATCCTCCTTTCAAGCGTAGTTCCAAATCCAGGATTCAGAGCCAGTAGGTGTTGTGTTGTCCACTTGTTTCACTCCTTTTGAACATCGTATTCAACTCCACACGGCATGCCACTTTAAAAAATGGCTACGTTAAAGATGGGCTGCTACTTATTTAAGGACAATATGGGATCGGTTCACCAATTCACCAACTCTAGATTATTTATAAAAATATAAAAATCTCTATTTGGCCCTGTTATGTAGTCTAAAAAAAACAAGATAAAACATCAAGCTATAAACTCATTACCTATAACGACAGCAAATTCACCCTCCAACTTCGGAACTCTCTTGATATCACTCTTTTGATATCACTACTTACGCATTACTACTTGCCCATTCATGTTTTAATCTGGGTTTTGTTCCTGGCTAGATGTGTGGTCACTTGAGAAATATAAATAAACTAAATGGTCTCAGTTATCTTATCTATCTGCAGGATGCCAACTGGGTTATGCTTCCATTATTTGCTGAAGGAGAAATATTTGCTCTGCAGCCATGACCTATTCCTTTCTGTACAAATTAAGCATTGGCTTTCTACATCCTCAGTAAAAGCTTCTACTAGAATGCTCATGCCCTTTGAATATTTTTTTTTCAATAAGCTTGGTCACGTGCCATTATTTATTGTACATACAGTATTCTATAATCTGTTGTCCACTTCTCAAGCTGGAAGTAAGTTTAATACTAAACTACAGCTGCAGCGGCCGCATTTGTAAAATATCACAGAGCCATTGTCGTTGGCTCTTCTGTATTCCATGCAGCATTAATTTTGCATTCCCGCGTTCATGCCGCATTCACACCGCCTGGCACCCACGGTTGATTCGCGGTTGGTCTGTTTAATTTAATGGTTTTGGATTTAATTGGGTGCAATTCTTCGCGTATCTGCCAGGTGGCAGAAATGAATGAATTGTAATGAATTGTAATGTGTACAGTACTGTGCTACTGTGTAGACTTGCAGGTCTTTAAAAAAACAGATAAAAACCATGTCTGCCACCGTGGTCCATTGTGAATTGACCTTGAAAACATTATCTTTTTAGGCGTTTCGTAATAAAAACTGTAAAAAGCTCAATGCACTGTCTTTAAATTACATTCTTTCTCCTGCACAATTGCTAACTGGACACAATGAGTACACCACGGACATATAAAAGACCTGACTGTACTTATGCATTTTTAATTTATTCTGCAATTAATGCTGCAGCAGATAACATGGCGACTGTTACCGAAATGTACAGACGAGACAGCGAGTATTCTAAAGCTTGCCTTAAACTAACCCGGTTACATGCTGGGTACATGCTGGGTGTAATCTGGCTAGTTTAAGGCAAGTTTAATTCATTTCTGCATTGACTAATGAGCCATCGGATTAACACAGCAGGGGTCCCTGGCAGTCCAATTCAGTTTGAATGGGACTGCCAGGGACCCCCGCTGTTAATCTGATGGGCCATTAGTCAATGCAGAAATGCCTTAAACTTGCCTTAAACTAGACCCAGCATGTACCCAACATGCACCTGGGTCTTTTTGGCGATTGCCACTGGTTTGTGTTAGAATAACCGTCGGCATTACAGTATTAATATTTCACTTCGAACTATGATTTTTACAAATTTTCACCTGACGCTCGTGTGTGCGAACCATGTTTTTTTTCGTATTGACCCTGCAACCGGAGATAGAAAGGGGTATTGGTGTGTTGTACCAGATTGTTCCAGTGTGTTTTATCATGGAAACATCAAAAGGAGCAAGTCCGGGTTGCATCCATATAAAATGCGTCAATACCAATCCAGCAATGCAAGAGCGCCAGCAAGAGCGCCTGCACCGGCTTACAATAACGGTCCGACCATCAGGGAAAACCTGGTGAAAGGCAACCCTTGCTATTTGTCCCCGCCAGAATACATGCAAAACTTCCAGCCTGAGCCTGATTTCACGTACAGGTACCAGCAAGCTTGCATGTACCAAAAAGATTTCCTGCTTCATCAGCTGTCAACTACAGGTGTAGCAGGCTCGCTGTCACCTATCAACTACGTGTATAATGAAGACTACAGGAGTGACAGTTGATCATCACCACCCGTTTGGCAAAGTCTATAATGAAGGTAAAAACACTATACAGTACAGTATTAAGTTTACAGCTGCAGTTCAAGCTGCCGGATTTTAAAATATATATAATTTTTTTAAATACTGCACTGTACGTACAGTATGTACATCAATACATTATGCACACAGACAAGTGTTTGTTACAGTAAGCTTCAGATAGGTCCGTTCTCCTGTAATCAATCGCTTTTCCCAGGATTATTTAATTCTTGCACAATTTTTGAAAATGTAGTCCAGCAATATGATTGACTGAGCAGTTACTACAGTAGATACAATTGGTTGGACAGCTAGGGAGAGGGCGGGGCTCAAGATCCAGAGCCTATCAGAAGTTGTTTGAACTGCTGCTTTTATTCCCAATTACTCGACTTGACGCATGCACAATACCGGAAATAATAGCATCATTTTATTTTCCCCGGAAAAGAAACTTTGACATCACATGGAAAAAGGAGGGATTTCGATGGACCTACAGTATAATATCGCTTTTTTGAAACGCTTGCGCATTGTGAATCTGATTTAAAAATCCAAGTACTGTAGTCATCTATTTAGTTACAGTGCTATTTTTATTGATTAGGATAGAATAATTGTGAGCTTTATAGAAAACCTTAAACAGTATGCTGCTGTTTTCATATTCAATAGTTTTTACTTGTGTAAATTAAAGACTGCTACAATACACACTCAGTATAAAACTTTTACACATGCCCCCCCCCCTTCCTTTTTTTAGTGCAGCAGCCAGCTCTGAAAAGAAAAGAAAAAATTAGTGCATTAAAGTGCATTTACTGTAAGGCATTGCGTACATCACTATATTGGACTACTGTATACAGGCATACCCCGCATTAACATACGCAATGGGACCGGAGCATGTATGTAAAGCGAAAATGTACTTAAAGTGAAGCAGAACCTTTTTTCCACTTATCGATGCATGTACTGTACTGCAATCGTCATATACGTGCATAACTGATGTAAATAACACATTTGTAACATGCTCTATAGTCTCCTCGCTTGCGCACAGCTTCGGTACAGGTAGGGAGCCGGTATTGCTGTTCAGGATGTGCTGACAGGCGCATGCGTGAGCTGCCATTTGCCTATTGGGCGACATGTACTTACTCGCGAGTGTACTTAAAGTGAGTGTCCTTAAAGCGGGGTATGCCTGTACAGGAGCACAGTGTCTTACCTGCCAATATTGGGGGAAGGGGGGGATTTCCTGCACTTTATCTTTGCCCACCTCCAGACATGCACATGCAAAACATAAATAGAAATAAATGATTATACTAGCAAACCAAGCATTAAAAACATGAACCAATGAAACAATCTTTTTTTTTTTTTTTTTAGTAAAATTTTTTTTTTATACATTTTGAACTACAGTACAGTACAGCACAGTACAATCAAACAGCAAAATCATTCCCAAAAGGGCTGGCCTTCCAGGGCCTCAAAAGGCCATTCATGGTGTCTCTCACGATTCTCATAACATGATCGTTAACAGTAAAATAACGCTGCACTTCCTCCAAAATTGTTTTCCTTAAATTTTCCGGCAGAGCTTTCTTGATTTTATTCCCTTCATAATTTACGTTGTGGGTCCACCCACTGTACATCTCAAAACTGACGTGGTGTTTAAAGATGGACAGGGCATATTTCTGGGCTACACCACCACTTCCGATCTTGTATTTCTCCCGGACTTGCAGGGGCAGGTCGCTCCAGATGATATCTGGCAGCGTTACAATGGGAGCAGATGTGCTTCTGAGAGTGGGTGTGCTTCTGGCAGCGGGCGAGGATAGGTGGTCTGGGAGGATGCTTTCCTCCTGTCGTGGCCTTATCAGGGTTGTCATCTCTTGTTGTGGCCTTATCAGGGTTGTCATCTTGTCATGGCCTTATTGGGGTTGTCATCTCTTGTCGTGGCGTTACTGGTGGTTGTGATCTCATCCTTTTCAAGGGCACACAGGTACACGTATTCTGAGATGGAGGGGGTGAGTGTGGGGGGGCCAAATCCTGCTCCTGCGTCAGACATACAGGTACAGGGACAGGGACTCCAAGCAAAGAATAGATCCCTGCGATGTTCCTCTCCATCTTCTCCATACGCCTATCCATATTCAACATGGTCTCCAAAAGAAGATCAATCTTTTGCACCGTAGAGTTGTCATGGATTTTGACACAACTTAAACCATTCAGCATGCGGGTGACCGAGCTGGATCTTGTGCGAGGAGTGCTGTTGACACCTGCGTGGATGGGTGCAGGAGCAGGTGACATGAGGGTTCCCAGGAGAGTAGCATCGTGGATGGGTGAAAGAGCAGGTTACCTGGGGGTTCCCAGGAGAGCAGCGTCGTGGATGGGTGCAGGAGCAGGTGACCTGGGGGTTCCCACGAGAGCAGCGTTGTGGATGCGTGGCTTCCAAATGTTTTGCTTTGTGTGCACGCAAGCAAATTTCTTCTTGACATAATTAGGCCCAGGGTTCTTAACCTTTGAAGTCTTCAGAACGTTTTCTTTATTCTCCTTTGCCTTTCACTTTTGCTTAGAAACAACTACCGCCTTTCGCTTTGTCGTGGTCGGCACGGCAGAAGCAAGCAGGTTCCTGCATCCGTAGAATCGGAGTTGATCCATGGAAGCAGATGGAATTATGCACAATGCAGTATCTGGACAAGGGCAAGTTCAGATATAGTTCAGCGTGTGGGAGGCTATGCAATTTGTGTCACCTTTTATACACTGTGTTCCTATTTGAATTTTTTTTTCACGGGCATGGACACGAGGTGCAGGTGTTAAAAGTGGGTGTACTGTGTACTAAACCTGTCGAGTGAGGTTGAGACCCATTAAAGTATAAATAGACCATCCATTTTGTTGATTCAATTCACATTGAATACACATCGACTACACATCGAATATATATTCTTGTGCTGTATTTTTTTCAAAACGCAGCAATGCCAAAGAAAACGATTTCAAAGGATCTCCGCATGAGAATATAGGATATATACAAGAGAGGACACCGAATTTCACAGATACAATGCTGGTTAAATACTTTGAGCCTCGTTAAGCAGCAAGCACTGTCGGCTATCATGCCCATGATAAGGCCAGAAGTGTCAAGCGGACCCCGCAGTCACTGCCGAGTAAGTATTTTTGTTTTCTTTACTGTACAGTATGTACAGTATTGTAATTACACTTTTACTGATGAAATGCATTAGTGCGGCCTGCACAACTCCAGTCCTCGAGGGCCGCAAACAGGCAAGGTTTTCAGGATATCCCTAAATCAGCACAGCTGTGATGAAGTAGGGATATCCTAAAAACCTGGCCTGTTTGCGGCCCTCAAGGACAGGAGTTGTGCAGTCTTGAATTAGTTACATTAGTGTTTAACATTACCTTTTCCCTAGCAATTATTGTCCTCTACAGTATGACTAATAACGTTTCATATGCATATTTTTCATATTATATCAAGATTTACATTCTTAAAATCAATACATTTTAATTTCGACTGTGTTCAGTAAATATCTCAAACACACACCCATGACACCCATTGTATTTCAATTAATTATAATTAATCAAGTACTTCATTATTACTCACTGACCCCCGCTCTCCTCTCCCTCCATCAAATCAATTACCCCAATTACCCCACACAATGTTATATTTACAGTATTTTTTTTATTATAATGTTATATTTATATAGCGCCAAAAGTGTACTCAGCGCTTCACAAAGAATAAAGTACAGGGAATTAGAATAATAGTATTTTTTTTTTTTTTTCAACTTGAGTTTTATTAATTACTTGCATGGTGTACATACATAGCATACAATTGCAATAAAGAACAGTTACAACCTGGTAGAAGTTATCCATATATAAACACTCTCAACAGGTGAATACAAGACAAACAGGGTAAACAGACAGACAAACAGACAAAAACACAAATCACCAAACAGGGGAGAAAAAGGTGTGGTGGGGTGGGGGGGGTTAAATCGGGGGGTCGTGGTCCTCTTGCCGTGGTTCCATTGGATGCCCCGTGTCCACTAGGTCACTGCTTTTGAGGCGGTCGGGTTCCCTCCAGATGTCTCGTCCGTATGTTTTTGTCTAACTGTGTCTGCGGCTCCCTAACCTGTCCAGTCAATTTGTCCATGCACAACGTCATCAAGGGAGAAAGCACTTACTCTTATTATTGCCTTTCCATCCCCGGTATATCTGTCTGGGCTAACCATGGCGACCGGACCTTTAGATAATTTGCACCAGTGTCATTGACCAAACTTGTAAATTTCTCCATCTGGCAAACTGTCCAAATTCTATTCCGAATTTTAGCAATAACTGGAATCTCATTCTGTTTCCCCGCGTACCGCTGTCGCAAAGTGAGCCACTAACTTATTCTTCTTTTTGGAGAGGCCCGGATGCGGCCTGTTGAGGAGAAACAACCATGGATCTAACGGGATGTGCGTGTCTAGGATTCTGTTTAGCCAATCTTTAATGGAGTCCCAGACCGGAGTGATTTTGGGGCAAGACCACAGCATGTGCAACAGGTCTGCTTACTGTCCACATTGTCTTGGACACAATGGGGAGTAACTTGGCAGAAATTTGGCCAATTTTATGGGGGTGTGGTACCACCGCATCATAACTTTATATGTGTTCTCCCTTAAGGTCGTGCATATGGAGCTTTTGGAAGCTGCCAAGACAATTTTTGTCCACTCCTCTAAGTCCAATTCCTCCCCTAGGTCAGTCTTCCATTTAGTCATGTACCCTGATTTTTCCGTCACGGTTGAGCCAGAACCGATCACCTCCTTGTACATCTGCGATGTAAGTCCCTTTGTGGAAGTAAAAAAGAGAATGCACACAATGCGCACCAGGGATTAGGAATTGTCATTTATTAATAAAAATACACGAATACTGAGGGGAACCAACCCCACCTCAGTAGCAAATGTTACACAGCTCAGATCCAGTTAAAACATATAAACCCTGAGATGTCAATATCCCTAAACAGTATAACACATATAATACAATAAAAAACAAATGTAATCGTTTTATATAAAGCAATAATCCAAGATGGTTTAAAGTGAAACCGCCATAGAGGACTAACAAGGGCTGACAGGGGGAGACGATAACAGGTCTGGGGACCCCCTGCTTCCCGAGATACAGGCCCCTTTATGGGGTGCCGGTATTCCTCTGCTTGGTTTACATGGCGCGGTCACGTGATCGGGACCTTGAAATGCAGAGGGATACCGGCACCTCATAAAGGGGCCTGTTTCTCGGGGAGCAGGGGGTCCCCGGACCTGAAACCAATGCGGTTCAGCTCCGGAGACCCCATGCACATCTACACTATGAATAAAAATGTATTTTAAATGTATTTATTAATATTCATGTATTTATTTATTTATTTAGATTTTTTTTTTTTTTTTTTGGGCGGCTGCTGTGTGTGAATTTTTTTTATTTTGGGTAGCGGGGGGGGGTGAAGGGGGTATTAGCCCCAACGATGGTTGTTTAGGGCTTGGGGGGGGGTAGCGGGAGGGGTTAACCCTTCATGACCGTAGCGGTATTAACTGCTACGGCCGTGAAGGGGTTAAGTG
>WSYH01005323.1:0-45364 GCA_036426205.1 Ascaphus truei | reverse complement strand
CACGGTGAGTACATCGTTCCAAAAACTCATTATGCCTTTCAACAACTCGTCCTTTTTGGAGGGTTTCGCCACTTTCCGGATATGGTCCTTCAGCTGATGCCAGACCATTTCGATCGGATTGAAGTCTGGCGATCTGTCATTGGAAAGAAAGGACAATTGGTTTAAGAGCTAAAAACAGTGGGGAACAAAAATGGGACACGGTCTACTGCACTTACTCTGCTGGCGTCTTCACCCAGTTGATGCCGCGCTCAAGGATATGCGCCATTGACGCGGTGTGCTTGGGATCGTTGTCCTGGTAGAAGCGGTGACCATCGGGGAACTCGCGTGTGATGTATTGCACTATCTCGGGCACAATGTTGTCTTGGAAGAAAGCTTTATTCATGATTCCTATAGCAAGAAAAGAAAAGTGCTCAAAAAACTGCACAACAGTACAGTGCATACGGTAAGGCAACACTAGTCAAGTACAGTGCATTAGGCGACATTATATTTGATAAATTTTACCTTCAAAGATGACAATGCATCCCGGTCCACGCCTAGAGATGGCACCCCACACATGCAGCTTCACAGGGTGTTTTGGCCGCGGCTTCAAAGATATGCGGCCTTTTTTGTGGAATGCAAAGCTTGCAAATCTCTCCAGTGACACAGTAGACTCATCAGTGAAGATGCAATCCTGGAAAGTCTCCCCACTGTCGATCCATGACTGGTCCTGGACCACTCTTTTGATTTTGTTTGCGTCCCGTATCATGGGGTACGCTCTGTAATGACAAGGAATAAAAAAATTTAGCGGCACAGTGCAGTACAGTTTGCTAAACAACACTTTTACTTCCTGTACTGTCCAGTACTAACCTCACACGTCCATATTTCCATCCAATGCTGCGTCTCATCTTGTTTATGCTGCTCTCGGATACAGTCAGATTGTGCTTTTCCTGCAGAGTGTTTTTAACCCATAATGCAATCCTCTCATCATTATCCTCACTTATTGTGTCCACCAGAAGAGTTGTCTCCCTACAATGTGAAGAAAATATATTGTTTTATTAATATGCAGCAATATAAAATGTATATAAATATAATGTTGTAATATTAAATAAATTGAAATATACAAAAAATATAGACTGTTGTACTATAAATATAAATATACTGTACAAAATAAATATACTGTTGTAATATAAATATAAATATACATCCTATATATTTAAGTAAAAACATGGAGATACATGAACAATGGACCGTTTATATGTATGAATAATTTGTCTATAGAAAATCTACTGTTTGTTTTTTGTGCATGGGGCACAGGGAGTTAAGTGACTGCTTTTTATGTACTGTATTTGGGGTTGTATTTGGGGGTTTATCATCAAATATATATGAACTGCCTTTTGAAATTACAGTGCTGTTAACTATTTCAGCCACACCTCCAGAGTTTTTAATCGCTCTCCCTCCCAGCAAGCGTCATTCTAACCATCAACACACAATAATACATACTGCAGCATTTATTAAATTCTTCTGGCAGATTGGAATCGGAGAAACATTTACAAAACATTCATTGGTGCACTGTAGGGGTGGTTGTCAATGATTATGATTCGCAGGAAAGTGAATAAATATTTATTTAACTCATTATGCCTTTCAACAACTCGTCCTTTTTGGAGGTTTCGCCACTTTCCGGATATGGTCCTTCAGCTGATGCCAGACCATTTCGATCGGATTGAAGTCTGGCGATCAGTCATTGGAAAGAAAGGACAATTGGTTTAAGAGCTAAAAACAGTTGGGAACAAAAATGGGACACGGTCTACTGCACTTACTCCGCTGGCGTCTTCACCCAGTTGATGCCGCGCTCAAGGATATGCGCCATTGACGCGGTGTGCTTGGGATCGTTGTCCTGGTAGAAGCGGTGACCATCAGGGAACTCGAGTGTGATGTATTGCACTATCTCGGGCACAATGTTGTCTTGGAAGAAAGCTTTATTCATGATTCCTATAGCAAGAAAAGAAAAGTGCTCAAAAAACTGCACAATAGTACAGTACAGTGCATACGGTAAGGCAACACTAGTCAAGTACAGTGCATTAGGCGACATTATATTTGATAAATTTTACCTTCAAAGATGACAATGCATCCCGGTCCATGCCTAGAAATGCCACCCCACACATGCCGCTTCACAGGGTGTTTTGGCCGCGGCTTCAAAGATATGCGGCCTTTTTTGTGGAACGCAAATCTTGCAAATCTCTCCAGCGACACAGTAGACTCATCAGTGAAGATGCAATCCTGGAAAGTCTCCCCTCTGTCGATCCATGCCTGGGCCTGGACCACTCTTTTTGTTTTTGTTTGCGTCCCGTATCATGGGGTACGCTCTGTAATGACAAGGAATAAAAAAAATTAGCGGCATAGTGCAGTACAGTTTGCTAAACAACACTTTTACCTCCTGTACTGTCCAGTACTAACCTCACACGTCCATATTTCCATCCAATGCTGCGTCTCATCTTCTTTATGCTGCTCTCGGATACAGTCAGATTGTGCTTTTCCTGCAGAGTGTTTTTAACCCTTAATGCACTCCTCTCATCATTCTCCTCACTTATTTTGTCCACCAGAAGAGTTGTCTCCCTACAATGTAAAGAAAATATATTGTTTTATTAATATGCAGCAATATAAAATGTATATAAATATAATGTTGTAATATTAAATAAATTGAAATATACAAAAAATATAGACTGCTGTACTATAAATATAAATATACAAAATAAATATACTGTTGTAATATAAATATAAATATACATCCTATATATACCGTTGTAAGATAAATTGAAATATACAAAAAATGTATACTGCTGTACTATAAATATAAATAGACAAAATATATATACTGTTGTACTACAAATATAAATATACACAATAAATATACTGTTGTAATATAAATATAAATATACATCCTATATACAGTATACCGTTGTAAGATAAATTGAAATATACAAAAAATGTATACTGCTGTACTATAAATATAAATAGACAAACTATGTTGTAATATAAATCAACAGAAATAACAACATTATTACAGTAGATACAGAACTGTACTATAGATGTACTGTACTGTATGAACAGTACAGTACAGTTTTCTATATTTTTTTGTTAAGTTTTATAAATATACTTACGCGTTAGTTACCCTTGGTGCCTTTTTCCGGTCTCTGTTTTTTCCGTATGCATGATAGCTCACGGTGTTTAATGGCACAACGAGGCCAGAAGTTGCTAACCAGCATTGGATAGCAGCAATTCGGTGTCCGCTCGTGTACATCTCCTTAATTCGCATGCTGAGCTCCTTTGAAATCTTTTTAACAGGCATTGCTGCGAGTAGAAAGAAATACAAACACAAGAATGTGTATTCGTTTAGTCGATGTGTATTCTATGTGCAGTCAATACACAAAATGGATGGTGTATTTATACGGTAATGACTCACATTAGAGTACGCCCACTTTCAACATCTGTACCTGGTCGCCATGCATAAAAGGTCACACACTTTGCATACTGTAGGCCACCACTCCATGATCTTTATCTGAACTTGCCCTTGTCCAGATACTGCATTGTGCCACCTGCTTCCATGGAGCATCCCCGGTTCTATGGACGCAAGAACCCACTCACCTCTGTCGTGCCTGTCATGCTGAAAAAGCGAAAGGCGTTTGCCGTTTCCACGCCAAGGGCAAAGCGACAGGCTAAGGCCAATAAAGAAAACCTTCTGCTGACCCCAAGGTTAAGGGTTTTCTTAGACGTAAGCCTCATTATGTGAAGAAGATATACGGCGATGTACTCTCGACACAAAACGATTGGCAGCCAACCCATCGAATCCGCAGACCACTTCCTCCCATATGCTTCGACGACTCTGCTGTAGCTGTCCCGGAAAACTTCAGCCCGTCTTCTCCACCCCCATCTTCTCCGGTTCTATCTGACGACGCTGCCGCCTCTGAAATCCACGGGTCACTGTCTCCTTTGCTCTTGGACGACTCTGCTTCTCGCCCAGAAATCCAAAGGTCACTTTCTCCATCCCTCTTCGACGACGCTGCCGCTTCTCCTCTACCGGGTATCCACAGGTCACCACCTCCACTCTCCATCGATGCTGCTTCTGTCCTTGGAACCCCCATCTCATCCTCCGTTGCACCCATCCCCCCAGATGTCCAGACGCCATGCACAAGAAGCAGCTCGTTAGACCGGATGCTGAATGGGATAAGTGTGGATCTCCCCGGGAATTCTATTGTGCTAGCAAAGATAGATCTGCTTCTGCAGACAATGCTAAATGGGGAGCAACGGATGCTACAAATGGAACAACGGATGGCTCGACGGATGGAGAAGATAGAGGCTGACATAGCGGGCATACATTATTTGCTCGGTGCTAATGCCCCTATGTCCCCGACGCCGGAGCAGGGGGGTGACATGGATGTGATGAATGAGACCTTCGACCCCCTTCCATCACCAAGCGCACCCCCTCCACCAGAAGATGTAGTGTACATGTATGCCGTTGTGGAGGACATGACAACCCCGTCAAAACCACGGCAGGAGACAACACGGCGACCACGGCCGGAGGAAAGCTTCCTCCCAGACAACCTACCATCGCCCGTCGCCTCAAGCACACCCGCTCCCAAAAGACCTACACCCGCTCGCATCGAAACGGTGCCCGAGATCACCCTGTGCGATCTGCCACCGGCGCTCAGGGAGAATTATAGGGTGAAGAGTGCTGGTGCACCCCACAAGTATGCCTTGATCATTTTTAAGCACCATGTTCCCTACTCGTTGTACTGCGAGTGGGTGTTCAAAGTGAACTACGATGGGAATCGTGCAAAAAAGGCGCTTCCTGTCAATTTAAGGAAAAACATTGTGGATGAAATGCGGCGCTTTTATCCTGTTACAGATCCTGTAATGAAAGGCGTTAGAGACTGCATTAATGGCGTTTTGCGCCATGCAAGGAATCGGCCATGGACGGACAATGTGGAGGACTTTCAGTGAGACCATACTATTGTGCTGAATTGTATTGTACTGTACATGTTTTGCCCTACTGATACTTAAAATGCTTCAACATTGTATTTGTAAATAAATGTTTTTGAACTGACTGCACCAATAAAAGAACATGTTGATTTGTCTTACTGTACTGTACAATGTTTCCATTTGCTCCTTTGATAGTACTGTATAACAAAATACAGTGTTTCTAGAATGTAGAGGCTTGCACTGTTTTTTTACTGCCTGACCGCAAAGCCGCAAGCTCGGCAACATTGTAAAAAAAGAGCAATGAGCGCGCAATTGGCGTGGGAACTAGGTCAATTGGCGTGGGAACTTCTGTTCTAGGGCACCTAGAGATAAAATTCATTTTGCCCCTAGATGTTAGGAACCCCCTCACTTGACCCCAACAGGGTACGAGCAGTAATGGCGACGAGAAAGGGTCACGCCGGCGTGGAGGGTCCTACCATTGAGCTTAATGGCGGAGTGTGACGCTTGTGCTCTCCACACAAGCGCAGGGAAGGGGAAGGACCCGGTAGCGAGGTGGGGAGGCCGCAGGGGAGACGAAGGGAGTGAGTTGCGCGCAGCTAGGGATCGGCGCACGTCGTCACGTGACCGCGCCGCACGCAGGAGAATGCGCGACGCGTCTGGAGGTGCGGTGCCTGACTCAGAGACATGAGGGATTCAGCTGCATGTGCGCGCCTGCTCTGACAGCAGAGCGGGAGTGCGCGCGTTCTCAGGCACCAACGCGGGGGTTGTGGGAAGCCACATGTGAGAAGCAGGTGAGGTAGTATCCAAAGCACAAGGTCACTATAGTGGAGTGCATCCTGGAGGACGTCCAGCCTCCTTAAGGACAGAGTGCCAGTAGATCACAATAGTGGAGTGCATCCTGGAGGACGTCCAGCCTCCTTAAAGGCATAGGGCCAATAACTGAAGAGTGCAGCATAACTAAATATAAACATAAGGGTTCTTAGTCTAATCCATTGGCCAAGGAATTATAAGCCTGCCACCACGTCAAGGTGAACCCTACTAAGCAGGTACCTACACTACCCGACGGTAAACTAACCTCAGTAGTAATTGAGTGACTGTCCCAGTCTTCTGGAATCCACAGGAGATGAGTAAAGATCCCAAGGAGGTCCAGGCAGGAGCAGCATACAATGGTAGGACTTGCAGGAACCCAGACAGGTAGACACTGAGTGCTATTTAAAGGAAGCAGCAGCTGTAAGCAATGAGAAAGTCAGAGAGAGACTAACTTCCTGTCAGGAGGAGGAGGGCAGGATTTGCCAGGAAGATGGCGTCGTTTGCTTCAGAATCCTTAAAGACACAGGATCTTGACTCGCAGCTAGAGGGCGGCGATCAGAAGTAAACAGGTAAGGAAGGAACACGTCGCAGGGGGCGTGTTCCGCACATCGTTACACGGAGAAACCCGCGCTGCTTTGAAACGGCTACGTCAGAATGAGCAGAAACCTGGAACCCATAACTCCGGTTCTGTTCAACCTAGAGAGCTCAGATTCGGTCACCATGTAGTCCTAGTTGCGGCAGGATTGCATGGCAAATTGCGACCCTCTCGTGGCAACAGAACGGAGTCAGGGTAATGTTAAAGTTCAGGTTTCTGCCATTGACTTGCATGGCAGAAAAAAAGCCACTTTGGTAATGTGCTTTTAAACTGTCTTTTAGGTTCTCCGGTTCCGGGGGTCGTGCAAGGCTGATATTTTGCCACTATGGCAAGGGTCCTTCCGCATGAGGACCAGGCGAATTTCAACCCGCTCAGACCCACAGAACGGATTATTTTAAATTATATTCGCGCAATTGGCGTGGGAACTACTTAGGGCCTCGGTCAAGTTCACGGCCAATTGGCGTGGGAACTTCTGTTTTAGGGCACCTAGAGATAAAATTCATTTTGCCCATAGATGTTAGGCACTGTATACCACTGTACACATAATGACACGATACTGAACATGTACAATAAATGCATAGTTTTATTTATTCGGGTTTATTACACAGTATACTGTACGGCCGGAACACATCACCATACAGTACAATATTATCCATCGAAATCCACCCATTAGCCGTTTTCTTTTCTGAAGAAAAACAAAAAGAAAAGTTTTAATGTACAGTTATGGTCAGCCCCCTAAAGAAGTACCCAGCCAGTCCCACCAAAATAATACGGCAACTCACCATAGAATTTCCCATTCAGCTGGTGCCGGCGCCGGTCCACTGCCAGTCCAGCGTTCTTGATCATCCACGTCGATAGTTTGCAGCGGGACTAGTCCACCTGTAGTCAGCTGGTGAGGCTGGAAATTGCTTAGGTACATGCAAGCTTCATCAAAACTGCACACGCAATCCGACTCAGGCTCAGGGTTGTCACTGACAGTGGGACCGTCATTGGAAGCCGGTGCTGGTTCTGGTGCATTGCTTGGCAGCGACTGTCGCTTCTTAGTTGGTTTTAACACGACCCTTCGCCTTTTGCCGCCTCCATGATCATAGATACGGGAAAAATCCGGTGATACACACCAATACCCTCCAACAAATTGAGGCTCAATATGGTGAAAACAGGGATCACTACATAACCTTTTCCTTACTGCACGCTTCCACGTATGAGGAGTTGGCGAAAATTTGTAAAAGTCATAGTTTTCGATTAAAATACTGATAAATTTGAGCAACTGTTGCCATCTTATCATCTGTTGCATTAATCGCGGCACATATCAAATACGCGTAACTTCTGTCGGGTTTTTGGAAAGCGGGCTGCACTTGAACACTCATGGCGGGTGGGTCTCTGGAGAATACTGAAACTGGTCTTTGTCTTTCTTTAATATGTATGAAAAGCCTAAATTGATACATTTTTGCAACCTCTTCCTTCAGTCTCAAGGCCAAGGCCAAGTTACAATAGCACACTGTGGTACAGTATCTTTTTTAAACGAAACACCTGCAAGCCGACACATTACTGATTCGGTGTATTACAATTCATGAATATCTGTCAACTGGCGGACACGCGAAGCATTGCAGCCTATTAAAATCCGAACCATTATCAATAAACGCATCAGCCGGACATGACCCGTGGCTGGGAACGCAAAATGAACGCGGCATGCGCCAGGTGAACAGCGTGGCATTCCAGGAACAAGCCAGGTAAAAGCCGGTGATTTGTTAGAATAAAAGCTGCCGCAGCAGTATATGTACTATCTATACACTTGTATGTTGTTATCTTTCTCTCCCCTTCTACACACCACTATGCTAGTATAGATGGAACTGCAGTCTCATTAATTAACCTGCAGCTGCATATAGGAGTTGCCGTCCTTAATCAATTTATTATTGACCTATCATAGTCAAGCTGGTGGTATATAGAGCTGTTTGAGATAGTTCACCACTCACTCTTTGACAAAGTCCCTTGCGGGATGAAACGTGTCAGAGGTTCTTAACTTCATGATGTTTGTTCCCTTTTTTTCAATAAATTAGTCGTTTTTTGTTAGAGCTGCGTGTGGTTTCCTACTTAGCTCAGTGCACCGCTTCTTCGTTTGGCTGTTCTGGTTACCATTGCTGGTTTCACGTGGATCCCAGGACACACATCACTGCAGGCATTCACTCAACGGTGGTTCACCTTTATCTCTTTGGTTACACCGGATCAAGCAGCGTGGCCGCAGGTATTTTCATTGGCAGAGTGGATGGTGGGTGACTTAGCGTTAGCCTGGCTGTTCTCTGGATGGTCGGCGACTCTTAGTGTCACCTCACCTTACCTCTCTCCCTAGCCTGCTCCACTGGGTCCGCTTAATACGCTTGTTTAGAGTGATAGTTATATGCTGCAGACATGTGCCATTATGTTCTAAGAATAAGACATTCTACGCTTGTTGGCCTTTGAGCACTGGCAGCAGAATTCTTCTGTGTTTCCTTTCTAACAAAATACTAGACCACCCAACAGGGAGATGGTCCTCACCAGAATCAGGGAAATCCGTGTGATGGAACTCCTATCGGCTCGATTAAAACAACAACTAGACAGATTCAACAAAACCTGGGAAACTTGGCCATACGATTAAACCCCCATAGATTACTCAAACTCTGTTTTAGAGCTCAGTGGACGTCGGGCCCTGGGCGGTCCTCTTATGCCGTTCCGTACACCCCCCTTCCCTCCTCCCCCCATCTCTCCTCCCCCTTCCACCCCCCCATCCCTCTCTCGCTCCCCTCTTCCTTTTTCTTTTTTAACTATCCTCCCTCCACTTGAAAAGGAGAGACGGGTGCACATCCATAGACACCCCCCTCCGGATGGAGAGGAGGACTCGATACTCTTGGATCCTAACAGGTTGTGCGGAAGCTCTACTATTGTCAATTTGTTCAAAAAACATCCAATTACTTCTGTACTAGCTTGTTGTGATATGATATGCTGTACCCTAACCTCTGAAAAACCCAATAAAAAATTTGAAGAAAAAAAAAAGTTGGTTAAAAATAAATCTTTATTCGTCCATAAAAAACGGAACATGAGGGTCGCCCTGTGTAAAAAAATAAATGATGTGTGCTCTTAGTGTATCAACGTAAATGCTGCCATGTTTTATGAATTATTGCTGGTGCAAGATTACATTTAAAATAACAGAAAAACTGAATTTTACCATAACATTTACAAACCGTCACCACAATTACACTGTAATTGTAAGTGCGAAAGTATATTGCAATATATATTTCATGTGTATTGGAGATAAATGTTGAAACACTGCTTTGATTAATACTGCCGTTTCCGAGCAATATTGTTCTGTACCGATCAAAAAAAAACGTTCTCACGGTTTCATTTAAAAGGTCCCCTTTTAGGGTCAACTTGATCAAATGCTATTTCATTCCCACACAAAACAAAAGGTAAGACGTATATTATAGAAATATGTACAAGTCTCCCCTATACAGCCCTGACAAATACTTTGCTTATACAGAGAACTGCTTCTCACATTCCACACATACCACCTTGATAGAAAACAATCTGATGATTACTACAGTGGTTTGTTCCTGTATTATCCTGGGTTACCACAGGAATCCACCCTGTTGTAGCAGCTATGTGTTTGCACAGACATTTCTCTGAAGCATGAAAAGAAAAACCAGAAAACCGAAATGACTACATATATCTTTATAATATAAAATACAGGTTACCACAAAAATTTGGTATCACAATGAGAATCATAAGACACTACATTCAAAACGATCCAATCGATCGAAGGACGCCCGTGACACCCACCAAGGATAGGGTACCAACACCCATAAACTAAAAGAGAACCCCCCAGTTGGTATAGAGAAAAGGGGAGCACTAGGTAGCCTAGTTGGTATGTTACAGACCTAGTAACTCCAGGGGATCTCCTAGTAGCGTCCTCGTGGTGTCCTGGGGCAGCAGCACGGAAGTCCGACGTTACGTGTCAAATGACACTTCTTCAGGGCTGGTCATTGTGATACCAAATTTTTGTGGTAACCTTTATTTTAAATTATAAAGATATATGTATTAATTTCGGGTTTCGGTTTTCTGGTTCTCCTTTTCATGCGCTCCTATTTTTGTGTCTGTATGTGCTGAGTATGCCCCGCTGATCACGGGAGATTAGGAGCTGCTGGGGATACTGGATTAGCCGAGGGAGAGCAACTGGAGGGACAGCGCGCCCAAACACCCCCTTCCATTTCTCTGAAGCAGTAAATCTCATTCTGCATTATAGTACAACACACAAACCTATTACACGCACACTAACACATTCCCACACATTCCCACCCACATGTCTCTGTATTAGGTGGCTTGCTGGGCTATCAGCTAAGGGCTAGTGCGGGGGTGCTCAATTCCAGTCCTCGGCACAGGTGGCTCGATCAGTTGCTCAGCTATTTGGATGGATCCACCTGTGCTGAAGCCGGGATATCCTTAAAACCGTGGACCATGCTAGCTAACGGGCATTCTTGACTGGGCTACTCTTGTGTCTCAGTTGTTGCCTTAGGCTATTGCCCCGGTGTCGGCGCTGCACACGCACCTGCCAGGCTGGCGGCGCGTGCAGCTGTGATCCCCGGTCTGCGGTGAGCTGCGGGGGGAGGGGGCGCGGCCATGACGTCACCCGGCTGGTTCGCCTTCATTGGCTGAACCACCGGGGGGGCGTGGCCACCGCGCTCGTCGCCAGTACTGAAGACAATTTGACTGTCTTCAGGAAAAACTGGGCGTGCAATGCGCAAGTGCTTTTTTTCCCCTCTGAGTACTGTTTGCACCTCAAAAAATGATTGAGATAATTGCTCATGGGCAAAAACAGGGTCATTGTATTGTATCATCCATCACTAAAGTGGCTCAAAAAGACGTGGAGAAAAAAAGGAAAAGAACAGCGCTAACTAGTGAATTAGAAAAAAAGCTGTGAAAACCCAAATCATCACAAAGTAAAATTAGTGATAGGCGGCTGCCAAAGTTGTAAGACTGGCTACCTGTGTCAGATATAGCGATGTGCAAAAATAGAAGAAGAGAAATAGAAATAAATTCGGCGCCTGATAATAAAGTCTCGGTATGGTGTAACTTGTGCAGTGAAATGTGATATATATACGACCGTTTAAAGACAAATGTCCTGGCCACTCCATACGGAAGTAAATGCAGACGTGTTCTCAGCACATGAAACAAGAGAAAATAATAAAACATAGCATGGTACTGTGGGACGGGGCTATAATCATAGTCTTGTGACCACATCATCTCTCACAGTGTTAACTACAAAAGTGTTCCTGGTTTCAGACCTCCTGTATGATAAAAGCCTTGTTTCTCTAGTGGTTCATGTGGGGTTATCTACTGTATGCAATTCTTCAATATATGTATTATACTGCGCACTGCACACTTTATCTTTCCCCTTTTTCTTTTAGGCTGGAGGATGCTGAAGTTGCTGACAAGGTGTTAATTGAAGTGTCGAAGACCATTAAACGTTACCGTGTGGATTTTAGAGGTGCTAGAATCATCACTGGAGCAGAAGAGGGCTCCTATGGTTGGATAACCATAAACTACCTTATGGAGTCCTTCATGAAAGTATGTAGTGACTATTATGATAAATCAGGAGTGTCTTTAATAATTATTATGGCTAAAATAATGTATTATATTTTTGGATGCTATACATTATTAACTCGGTGAGCACACAGCTCAGTTCCTCATGGATGTAGCTATGGATGAGATGCAGTAACCTCATAAGTATCTTCTTTGGTTGTACTGTATATCTTTTGTTATTTGTTAACTTTCCAGGTTGCAGAGACATGTGTGGCACAAACCTACAGTATACCCTTCTCTTATCATGACATGAGGATCATTCCTCAAAATTACATCTCACCCCTTTGATAAGCAGTTGAGGACATACTATATTGTACATCTGTCTCAATTTCCCATATATTGTATTGTATGTCTTTATTTATCTAGCGCCTTAATGTACGTAGCGCTTCACAGTAGTAATACAGGGGGGTAATCAAATAAATAACAGATAATATAAATAACAGGTCATGGGAATAAGTGTTTCAGACATAAAAGTAACAATAAGGAAGAGGAGTCCCTGCTCAGAAGAGCTTACAATCTAATTTGTAGTTAGGGACAACGTACAGAGACAGTAGGAGGGAATTCTGGTAAGTGCATCTGCAGGGGGCAAAGCTTTATGTATCATGTGTCTAGTATTATTGACAGTGCTATTCATATGCTTCTTTAAGCAAGTGGGTCTTAAGGTGGATAGAGAGGGTACGAGAAATTAGGGCTGAGATGTAAGGAGGGGCAAAAGAGTGTAAAGCTTTAAAAGTGAGGAGGAGAATTGAGTGTGAGATGCAGGATTTGATCGGAAGCCAGGAGAGGGATTTCAGGAGGGGAGACGCGGAGACAGATTTAGGAAAGAGTAGAGCGATTCTGGCAGCCGCGTTTAGGATAGATTGAAAGGGAGACAGGTAAGAGGCAGGAAGGCCGGACAGCAGGAGGTTACAGTAATCAAGACGGGAGAGAATGAGGGCCCGAGTCAGAGTTTTTGCAGTCGAGCAACAGAGGAACGGGCGTATCTTTGTGATATTACGGAGGAAAAAGCGACAGGCTTTAGAAACGTTTTGAATGTGAGAGGAGAATGTGAGAGAGGAGTCAAGTGTGACCCCTAAGCAGCGTTCTTGGGCTACCGGGTGAATGATCGTACTTCCAACAGTAATGTGGAAGGAGGTAGTAGGGCCAGGTTTGGGAGGAAGTATAAGGATCTCTGTTTTTGCCATGTTGAGTTTAAGTTGGCGGAGGGCCATCCAGGATGATATAGCAGAGAGACATTAAGAAACATTGGTCTGTACAGCAGGTGTAAGGTCGGGGGTTGGAATGTAAATTTGTGTGTTGTCAGCATAGAGGTGATATTTAAACCCAAGAGATGTTATTAGGTCACCTAGAGAGAGTGTATACAGAGAAAAGAGAAGAGGTCCCAGGACAGAGTCCTGAGACAGATATCAGAGTTTTTTGTTACTTAAGGACGTGCCGCATACACACTGAGACAATTTCAGCAATTACCTGCCATTTTTCCTTTGCAGTATTCTTTTAGTGGTCAGTGGATACGGCCAATCTACAACAAAATATATGGCGCCTTGGACCTCGGAGGAGATTTCACTCAGATCAGCTTCATCCCTAAGGGGACTATTGAGGACCCCAAAGAATCGGCCACTTTCAACCTATACGGGTTCCCGTACACCATCTACACGCACAGTTTCCTGTGTTACGGGCAGGACCAGGTGCTGAAACAGATGCTGGTCAAGGCAATTGCGGTAAGCAAGTGTGTTATCCCATTGAATCAAGCCAAGGAGTAATCGGAAGGGGAAGTTGGAGAGACGTTGGCCTGTAACAAAATTATTAGCGTGCGATTCACTCCTGTCCGTTCTGAAAAATATTTATATTTTATCCAGCGGGAGAGAAAAGTTGCCGCCTTGGGCGGTGTTTGTTCAGCTATTAAAGTTTCGAAAACCTAAAGCAAAAACACAGCAATATTACTGTTAGTGTTACCCCATACAAGTTCCGATGAAGAATCCTGAGCAGTGGAAAGGCCATCTTCACCCATCATTATCACATTTACACGACCATAAGAATAGCCGTTAGCAAAAGGTAGGATTTCAGAAAACAGGATAATAACACGTGATCGGTGTTGAAAGTTGAAGCTTCCTATACAATGCACATGGCTGTCGCAGCAATACAATACTGCAGGAGTATTGATTGGCATTGTAGACAGATGCAAGTTATTTGATGATACCCTGTCTCAGACAGGTCTGCATCGCTGCCTTTCCCCATTATCTCTTAGCATACAGAGCTTCCACTGCAGCCACGTTTGGCTTCTTGTCTATTTTAACATGGACTCCTATAAGCACATGCCTGCCGCATTACACAGCTTTTCAGCACAGCCTGGGTTAAAGAAGCGCAGAGCCGGTAATCCTACTTTTTCATGTGCATGTGAGCTATAACACCCTGTGAGTGCTCATTTGCATGTCATTACCCAGAATCCCTGGCTGCAGTGGAAGCATTGCATGCTAAGTAATAGTGGGGAAGGGCAGGGTTGTGAAACTGTCTTGACACGTGCGAGTGTGCCCACAATGAGGTATTTTTATTTGCTGTACACTGTACGGGGGACGGTTTTTGTAGTTTTTTCGCTCACCATAACTTCTTTTGTGTCTGGTTGGTTGATGATCCCCATAGGCCACCATACTCAGTCAATAGTTACCAATAAACGTCAGTGTAGCTACCGTGCTGTAAATGTGTTTTACACGAAGGCAACATTAATAAAAAAATGAATGTACTTGAGCTTATTGTCTTAATATATCTGTTCATTCTTTGTCCTGTGTTTACTTTGCTTTCTTGTATCCGATGTGCTATCGTTACATATTTATATCCATTACACATATAAACTTTCATTAAAAATAAATGTCTTTATTATGCTTAACACATCCCAGCATAAAAAGCCCATTTTCATTAAGACATGCCACTCCATAAAACACCTTTCACCATCGTTAAATATGGCCCTTTAACACCAGTGACGGATTTCCCATCAGGGGAGTAGGCTATAGCGGCGATTTTTGGGGGGCGGCAATTTTGGGGGGGAGAAAAGTTGTGTGAGAGAGCCTTATCTTTTCCCGGAGCAAACCCCCTCCTGTAACGTCGCTTCCTCATGGCGACCCGACGTCAAATGATGCAGTGATGTCACATGGTGCCGCCACGTCACGTGGCAACGCCGCATTGTCACTCTGCAACACCACGTGGCGAAGCGTTGCCATGACAACGCAGCATCCCATGACGTCGCGGCAACGCGTTTTCATGACGTCGCAACGTCACATGCTGCTGCTATGTCATGAGGGTCACTGCGCTAGGGCGGAGGGCGGCACAAACGTAAGTCCGTCGCTGCTTACAGCCTGTTCAAGTGAATGGGCTGTCAGGTGTCTTCCAGCAGAGAAAGTGTCTTAAGACGTAACACTTCTTAATAAATATGGCCTATAATTTCTTGCATGATATTTTATGCAACATAGAAAAATTACAGTTCCTTTGACCAGTGTTTAATTTAATAAAAAGTTACGGCCTGGTACGCAGTATACTGTGAAGCTGTCTTCTCTTTCTCACTCCATTGTGGAGCTGAAATCTTCTCGAGCGAGGAGAAACTGGGTTTCAAGCATATGGAATACGGCAGGGGCGGCCAACTCCAGTACTCAAGGACCACCAACAGGTCAGGGTTTCAGGATATCCCTGCTTCAGCTCAAGTGGCTCAATCAGTGGCTCGGTCAAAGACTGAGCCACCTGTGTTGAAGCAGGGACTAATTGGCCCACCTGTGCTGAAGCAGGGGCTGATTGACCTACCTGTGCTGAATCAGGGACTGATTGAGCCACCTGTGCTGAAGCAGGGATATCCTGAAATCCTGACCTGTTGGTGGCCCTTGAGGACTGGAGTTGGCCACTCCTGGAATTGGGGCTACCAGTGTTGTTAAGCAGGAGGTTCTGACTGACAAGCCCACCTTCCGGGATTTAACTTTTCACTATCCTAAAGGATTATAAACTGGTAGAATACATTATAATATTTCTTCTGTGCATGGTACGGCTATTTGTCATGGACAATAAATGCATTCTGAGCATGTTTAACAAAAGACTATATGTGTAAGGAATATACAGAAATATGTGATGGTAACCCAACTCATGCCTTGTTCCAAGGACAGAAAGGTCTATGAAGGAATAATTATTGTATTGGGCTGCCTTATTGCTACATACTTCGCAGATTTGTATCTCCACAGAACATCATGCTTTGGGAGATTACCGTGGTATCATGTTCTTCTTCTTCTTCACAGGGACAAGATTTGGAAAAACCCATAACCGTTCCATGTTATCCCAAAAAATATACAGAGACCATTCCACTGCGGTCCCTGTATCAAAGCCCCTGTATTACCAGTGCTGCAACACCCACCCTTGTGAAACAAGTCACCCTGGAAGGAACCGGCGATGCCGCCCAGTGCCGGGCACTCGTCAAAGGCATCTTAAATTTCGCCGGCTGTCCGACGCCGGGCTCCTGTTCATTTGACGGGGTTTACCAGCCGCCTGTCGTTGGGCATTTTCTTGTAAGACAGTTTTGGAATAAAGTTGAGCCTAGAGATTTTTTTATTCTTTTAATTTAATTATGAGAGCGTTGTTACGGTGGTTATAGTGTAGACCAGGGGTGCGCAAAATGGGGTGCGTGCCACCCTTTATTTCTAGGGGGGGTGGGGACACGGCGGTTACAGAGGCCCCGCGTTCTTCCCCACGGCATTCAATTTAACTGCTGGGAGAGGCGTGAGGCCTCGGTAACTCCCTTACCTGCTCTCTGCCGGCTCTTTGGCGACGTGTCGCCATGGCAATGTGGCGTCAAATGAGGCGGCGGGCTCATGTGACCTTACATGACTCGCGACGTCATTTGGCACGGAGTCCATGGAGTGGGGGATAGGGTGGAGGGGGCACTAACGCTGCGGCTGCCGGGCAGGTGGGCACAGCTCAGGAAGTTTGCGCGCCCTAGTGTAGACTTTGGAGACACAAGGTTATGGATTCATTTAAAGCCTCCATCTCCCACATACCAGGTCACCTTCATGTAGTCACTGCCTCCCTACGACCCCTATTCAATATGTTGTGAAGCTGTCTTGCTGTGGAACATTTAGGGCCCTTTTCTAGTAGCCGTCATAAAGCGTCTCGCTGGGCCTGTTACGCCGCCAGTTTTATCATTGTATTCAGAAAGACTCTGAAGACCTGCGATAGCTAAATGACCAAAACTGTCGAGGAGCAGCGATGTGACATTCGCCTCTCTCAAAGGGTCTCGCCCGTGGATCTGCAGCGATATGGGCGTGCCAACTGCATAGAGAGAGCCGCCTCCACCCTGCGCATATCTCGCCAGCGATCGCAGGGTTTTAATAACAATTTTACTATTAGTGTACGTGAGAAGGGGGTCTCCGGAGCAGAACCGCGTTGATTTCAGGTCCGGGGACCCCCTGCTTCCCGAGATACAGGCCTCGTTATGGGGTGCCGGTAGATTGAAAACTACTCCGATGAGGGCCCGAATATTGCCATTAGGTATTAATATTAACTGTCCCTATAATTTACTTCAGGTACTGAAAGTAGTATAATACGTAAGTGATGTAAATACAAATTCTTAGTACAACTCAACCCCCTTATAACGCTGTGTGTGGGGGTCCAAAGAATCACATTGCGCTATAAGCCGATCGCGGTACAAATAATGTACAATTGTATGCATTGTACAATAAAGTATTTAAGATACCAATAATCGTGTTGCAAAGTATTTATAAATACGAAAATTGGGAGCCACACTTCCATCGCGCTATAAGCGGATCCGCGTTGTAACGGATCGCGCTATAACGGGGTTGAGCTGTAGTAACCCATTGCATAAATTATTGTCCGCTCTAATTTCCACAACACAAACACTTTGCAAAGTGTCAGGATGGCAGTGACTAATATTTTGTTCTCGTTCCCCTCGAAGGCTTTCTCTGAATATTTCTACACCTTTGATTTTCTCAATTTGACCTCTGGACAAAGTTTGCCCGCAGTGACGACCGGGATTGAGACCTACTGTGCAAGAGACTGGTCCGAGGTACCGTACGTGCAGCTCCCACCTGCAGAACCAAATAAAAAAAATGAATGAAGCAAAACGGTTTATCCTGTGGCCCAACACATCCAACCGCCTTCATATTGCAATGTATAATGCTCAAGCATTTGGTTCCCAAATGCTGAAGATTGGGATTTATAAAGACGAATAATCCACACACTTCTGACACATTTAAAGATTAGTCACTTATTCTGGTTGCGCATCCGCTTTCTCTTGATAGGGTGTCACCTTCTTATCTTTGTACATGTGATTTGATGCTTTGTTTTACTCACAGATTACCGCAGCTTACCCCGGAGCGATGACGAAGCGCTTGAGGGACTACTGTGGTAGCGGTAACTATATTCTCACCCTACTGCTGGATGCATACAAGTTCACGGAGGACAGCTGGGGCTCCATCAGCTTTCTGAAGAAGGTGATAACTACATTTTGCCAAGGCATTAATGAAGATATGTCCTGCTGGCTAAATAACCATAGGTTTTTAACAAATATCCTGAGATCAGTGGAATTTCTGCTGGGTCTAAAGCAAACTATACTCACACTTTGTTTTAAACATCCAATGGGAATATGAATCTGAGGAGTTCGGTTAATATTAGGTTTACAGGATTACCCTGCTTCAGCACAGGTGGCTCAATCAGTCTTGGACTGAGCCACTGATTGAGCCGCCTGTGCTGAAGCAGGGATATCCTTTAAACCTGGGGTGGGGGGGATCTTGGAAACTGGACTTGAGAACCCCCGGACTTAGGGGCAGTATATTTCCTGTTAGCCAAAGTATGGATGGCATCTTATTTCCTGGGTATGCCTTCTCCCCATACTGACATCTCAAATGTTACGACGAAATAACGAACAGGGTGATGATAAAATGACCATGTAATGCCTATGATAATGTATAATCCATAAATAGTAGTTGGGTTCTAGCAGGGCGTCTCAATCATTATTGTGGCTTTGTAAGAGTCGTATCGCTCTTTCCTGTGCGTGCTCAATGGCTTCTACATATGCTGCAAATTACTGTATGCTTATACCCGTTGCTGTCCACTGTTGCAGGTAGCGAACACAGACATTGGCTGGACACTGGGATATATGCTCAACCTGACAAACATGATTCCATCGGAGAACTTGATCCCTGTAAAAGCTCAGCTCAAAGACGTCTGGATAGCCGCCATTTTTTTCGTTTGCCTGAGTCTAGTACTTATTCTACTCATGATGTTTGTTCATTGCCACAAACGACAAGCGATTTTTTAGCCAAAGGTTTGGTGGAAAGTGAAGGAAAATGCAACTGAAATGCATAAACACACTGTAAATCTTATGTAGGGATTGGATGAATGTATCTATATACCTGTATGAATAATCTCAAAAGCTCACGAGCAGTACTGTATCCAAAAAAAACATGCTGACAGGGATGTTATCATTTCACTGGTTCATTTTCTATGCTGAAAGATATAAACAGCCACACAAAGGGGTGGAGTGTTAAGTGGGCGGTGTATGTAGATTAGGGGTGTGCAAACTGGGGGGGGGGGGGGCAAGATTTTCCAGTGGGGGCACGGCGGTTGCAGAGGCACCACGCTCATCCCCAAGGTATTTTAATGAAATCAGAGGGACCGCGTGAGTCCTCTGCAACCTCCCTTACCTTGTCTTCGGCGACACGTCTGCCATGGCAAAGCGTCGTCACATGACAATGCGGAGTCACGACTCCACAGCGTCATTAGACGCCGAAGACAATTGAAGGCGGGTGGGGGGGCACAGACTGAAAAGTTTGCGCACCCCTGTGCTAAATGATGATGAGACAACAAAAACGTCACATTTACAGATGCATCTCAGAAAGTACACGTACAGAACCAAAGTCAAGTGTGATAGAGAAGAGGCAGCAAATCCCGAGGCAAGCCACACTATTATAGTAACATGGATGTTCTTATTTCATAACCCAGGCGTCCCAGGTCGCCATGAATTTATTCGAGGAGTCGTTAAGTCAAGCTGTGAGCTTCTCAAGACTCATAATGTGCCACAACTAATTGATGACTACCAGGAGTTTAGAGGTAGGTCCTTTCCAGGCTGCCGTTGGGACACACCTGGCCAATGAGTTATGGTTAATCAGTTTCCCCCTTCCTGCTATTGGTCTTAAGGGGCCTTCTATGGAGAAGTGCTTCCCATGAGGAGGTGTGATTGATAGGCCCAGGACCGTGAACACCTCAGATCATAGCTCTTTGATTACCGGGCATTGCTACCATATACTGTATGAAAACGGGTACCCCTCTGATTTGCACCGCCAGAAGCATAGAGGTTTGTTTGTAGAACTTGGATCTTCAGGCTGGGGTTAAATAGCTATAGAGAAGTTTGTAACTACAGTATTTTCCTTTATTAATGTATCTAATGCATAGTTCTGCCCACTCCTGTGTCTTCAACTGTTCACCAATATCCTCCTCCCACTGTCTAATGTGTAGACTTTCACAATCAGTGGAGGAACAGATCCTCCTAAACACTGCTTTGCTGTATAGGCCGCTCTGAATAACAGTTTGCGAGAGAGTGTCTAATCTGGGAATATCTGAGTAATTCTGTATCTGGGATCTGTTTAGCTTCTCTGTGGTTTATGAATGATCTAGCTTTGGATTCCATCATTAAATCTTGTGCTGTGGATGTCCATTCATGGTCCACCAGGAGAACTTGATTCCGCTGAGGCTATTGGGAAAGTGGGGTTCCATTAAATGGGTAGCATACCTGTGAGAGTGCTAGAGAGACTCCTCTCAAGACCAACCGTGTCCCAACTTTTCAGGGAGTGGGACATTGTTGGTAGGGTTATTCATGACTGATGGCTCTTTTAGGGAGCAATAGCAAGGCTGAGCTGTGGAAGGGCTTCATGAAGGTGCTTTCTATTTCAACCCATCTTACCACGTTGGGCAGGGCGTGCCAGACCGTCAATTGTGCTAGTTCCATACAAAGCAGAACACGATCTTCTGGAGACTTAACAAATCTTTAGTTCTACAGATCAGGAGTGCTCTAAAGAGATATAACATTTTTGGGAAGAGAGTCAACTTAACAACATATATCCTACTTATCCATGATATCTCTATTAAGCGATTACTATAACAAGACAAATTTCCTCTGCCAAATTCAATCTGGCTCCACAGTGACTACCCTCTTAAAGGTTTGCAACCTGTGTGGGATGGAACCGGCACAACTTACTGGTGCAATATTCCTGGATTTTCCAAAGGCTTTTGACACTGTTGACCATGTTATCTTGTTAAACAAACTTCAGTGCTCTGGAATAGGGGAATAAGCTGGTTTCATTCCTATCGGGTAGATCCCAATATGTGTCTATCTCAGGCTCCAACCCTAAAACCTTGGATATCACCTGTGGTGTCCCGTAAAGCTCTGTTCTGGGGACACTATTCTTTTCAGGCTTCATTAATGATTATGAATGATCTACCGACAGCTGGTAAGGCCGCTTCAATGCACATATATGCAGATGATACTATCTACCTGAGATCCAACTCCCAAAGACTTGTAATGATCCCAAAGGAAATCTGTTCGCTCCTCCTTCTCATAATGTGCACCTTATGACTGGAACAACCTACCAGAGACTCTCAAAGCCGCCTCCAGTTTAAGTTCTTTCAAGAGCTGTCTCACATTTTAATCTTGTCTGTAACTGTTAATTGTCTGATAAATACGACCATAACATATATTGTCCCCAACTGCCCATGAAATGTCTGTAAATATAATATGTCGTGATGTATTGGTCATTATAACTCTGGGTCCAGGACATACGTGACAGGTAACTCTCAATGTATTATTTCATGATAAAAACATGTTATCAATAAATATCGAAAAGCGTGACCAAGAGATACCCCATCTTTTCTTTTAGTTGGGATATTTATTTATTTTTGCAAGTGCACATCCTAATCAACTGAGGCTGGTGTCCGATAATAGAACATTTTCCTGATATCCACCTAAGAAAAGAAATGGCACAAAGAATAAAGCCGAGCAAAATTGTTTCTCCTAACTGGAGTATACTATGGAGGGCTGTACCGTCCATGTCTTTCACTCTCAGACTTTCCACTGTTTACTCAGTATCCTCTCCCAATGCTTCAGGGACTGTTGTCAGATTGGTTCTTTTTTCCACATGTGGTGGACTTCTCCTAATTCAACTGTGTGGAATGAAGTTCATCATTTGATGAAAAGGATTTGAAAGCGCTCTATTCCTCTGGATCCCCTGTTAAAGCAGACATTAACATGGTATCAATAGGAATATCTCGCATCTACTCTGTGACTCGATGTAGCGTGGCCGCCAAGTGAAACAAACTGTCTCCATCGTCTCCAAAACAAGTTACGATGTGGTTCATCGTGTAAGTGGAAAGTCTGACCAGTCTTTTGGAGGATTCGTTATAAATCCCAACAAATGTGCAAGCCCTGGAGAAGACATATCAATTGCCCAAGATGTAACTGAGATCTCCTCTTCCTTTAATAATTAGGTTCTTTTTATCTTACTATCAACACTAGAAACAATAGTTCCATATCCTTCCCGCTTCAGTTGCGTTCAATTAGTATTAATACTTCAAGCCTTATTCATTTTGATGGAGTCTGTTTAATAATTTCAGTGCAATGGAAACCTCATATTTATTTGCACCCCACTTCGTTATTTCCTTTCTGTACCCTCAAAATTTGAAACCGTGAATCAAACCTGAGCAACAAAGAAGGCTTTCACAACCTACTGTACAACCATTCTACACTTCTCAAAGGCAAATACAACTACTAGAACTTTGTCATCAACTATTTCCCACGTTGTATTCCAGGAATCCGTTGTGATTTCCTTCATGGGCTTTTTAGGCGTGCAGTCTGCCATCCAGTGGACATTGTGTGGCAATTTGCTTTGCTGCACAATATTACTTGTATGCACCTATCAGTGTCTGCATCCTTCTGCAAGGTAATGCAGTAAAGTGCAAATAAGGAAAATATGGCTTGCAAAAAAAAAATATATATATATAATACTCTGAAAATGTAACATTTGAATGGTACTGTCTGTACATAGGTTAAACGTATCTCTATTGTGTTATTTATAGTACTATGCTTAACTATGGTGCTAATACATTCTACGAGGGAAAAGTGAGCCTTTGGCTGAGATTTTGAGAATTACATTAGAAAAATCAGGACCTTGTGTCTTGTAAGTGACAATACTGTTACTCACTTCTGGCTATTGCTGAAACCCCATTATTTGCGTAACTCTAGCAGTGTAGTATAGTCCCCTGGCCCACTGAAACAGATACATGAAGGTTACCTCTCACCATTTAAAATCACTACAGTATCTCTAAAAATAATGTGTAAGGGCTCAGTTCCTGTGTATCCCCCACAACAGGATCGCCTTGTACATGTATGCAGCATCCAAATAAAGAACTTTCAACCAGATCCAAGATACGGTTCTAAAGTTATGATAACTAGGAAATGGCCTTAGCGATCAAACTAGCCGTCTAAAGACATGATACTACTTTTGATATATAGGAATAAGGATTACCACATACTGTCTGCTAGCTACAGGAAGTGGTGCTCAACTCCTATCCTCAAGACCCCCCTACAGGTCATGTTTTCAGGATATATTAACTGCAGCATTGGTGGCTTAATTAATTAATTAATTGTTTTACCAGGAAGTATTACATTGAGAGTTACCTCTCGTTTTCAAGTATGTCCTGGGCACAGAGTTATGGTGACAGATACATGGATACATTAGGTGAACAGGGTTATACATTTCATATATGTGTGTATATATATATATGACATTGCATTACATTAGGTGAACAGGATTATTAAATATGAAGACATTACATGCACAGTTAAAGATCAAATAAGTTATAGGCCTATGTAACAGTTACAGACCAGATTAAATTGTGAGACAGCTCTAGTTTTGAAACAACTTAGACTGGTGGCGGCTGTGAGTGTCTCCGGTAGACTGTTCCAGTTGTGAGGTGCACGGTAAGAGAAGGAGGAGCGGATGGATACTTTCTTGAACCTTGGGACCATGAAAAGTCCTTTGGAGTCAGATCTCAGGTGATAAGTGCTGCATGTGGTACCTGTAGGAGTGAGGAGCTCGTTCATATACGGGAGTAGCTTTCCCAAGAAGTATTTGAAGGCAAGACAGGAGAGATTAACTTTGCGCCTAGACTCAAGTAATGGCGAGTCTAGTTATTTGAGCATTTTGCAGTGATGTGTGTTGTAGTTACATTGGAGGACAAAGCAGTATATTGAATTGTAGAGGGTGACTAGATTGCTAATGTGAGTTTGGGGTGCTGTACCAAATACCACGAGTGCGCAAACTGGGTGGGTGGGGGGGGGGGGCGGGCTGGTTACAAAGGCACCTTGCTCTAACCCAAAGCACTTAAATTAAATGTCGGGGTGTGCGCATGAGACCTCTGTAACTTCCATTACCTGGTCTCCGACTAGTAACAGGACTAGGCTGGTCCTTATCTGAAGCGCTGACATTGGTCCCAGGTAACATTGTTACAGTCTTGTCGGTGTTTCAAAACAATGTTTTGGGAAATAGTTTTCAAGTCTCAAAAAATCAGATTGAAGTACGTGTTCAAGGTCAGAGAGGCTCAGGCTGTGTGCATATAAGATTGTGTCATCCGCATACATGTGTATTGAAGCTCCCCTTCAAGCTGTAGAAAGAGTAGGGATCCAAGAACAGAGCCTTGTAGGACACTCGAGGTGATATCCAAGGGGTTGGAGTTAGTGCCCGAGACAGACATGTTGGAATCTAGAGTAGTGATGTACCGAGTACCCGGAAATTACCCGGTACCCGGCTTACCTGGTGCTTTTTCTGCTCTCCGGAACTTACCCGGACCCGGCAGGAGGGGGTTGGGCCGGGGTCGAATCCGGCGTCGGGTAATTTCAGAGCAACTCAAAAAGACTTCAACACTTACCTACAGCCGGCGACGGAGGGTGAGGAAGACTGCTGCGGAGGGTGAGGAGGACCGTGGTGACATCGTTGGAGCGGCAGCAGAAGTCCTTGTTCAGCCAGGGGGAGCAGCGGAACACGGCACACAGCTAATGCTGGTGGGAGCCAGGGATCCATGTGACTGGAGCAGGAGTGTTCCTATTGGACAGCCAGTTCCTCCCCGGCCTGCGCATTGCCCCATTTACCCGGTACCCAGCAATCCTCCCAAAATAAGACAAAGTCCCTTGTCTTAGTACAATACAAAAACAGACATTCGGGGCACAAACCAAACTGATTAAATAGTGAATATGTGAATATAATGGCTTACGTTAGGCATGGGGAGAAACAGGGAGGTGTTGTGACCTCTCTAATAGCCAAATCTGAAATTGTAATCTCTTTTGAGGCTCAAGGGAAATAGGGAAAAAAGAAGAAAAAACACAATAGTGTGACACTGTTTAAACACATATATTGAGAATTAATGAATTCACAGATGTTCTTTGACTGCAGTAGTGTAAAAACATTGGGGATCTGGCGTGGGAACCTCCTGGTATGAGGCGCAGTCTTCAAACAACCCGTAGCCTGTGGAAAATGTCCTTTTTGTGTTGGTAAGTCCTGTATCTCTGCTGCTTCCTACTTCTTTGCTCTCTGCCCCTCTGGTTCATCCGGTCGCTTTCTGACGTGACGTCACTTATGAGCTAAGGGACCCGAATGATTACTCTCAGTGGAGGAGATAGAAGCTGTGCAGACGCTGTACACGTCAATTGGACACCTGAATTCTTGGCAAACATCCAACGCGTTTCGTTCAGTCTAGAACTTCCTCCGGGATGTTGGGATCTGCCTGATAGGAATTAAACTAATTTAAAGCATGTTTCCCTATTCCACATCACTGAAGTTTGTTTAGCAAGATAGCATGATCAACAGTATCAAAAGTCTTTGCAAAATCTAGGAATATTGCACCAGTAAGTGGTCCCAGTTCCATTCCACACTGGATCTCATTGCAGACTTTAGGAGAGTACTTACTGTGGAGTGTTTGGGGCGAAAGCCAGATTGGAATTGGCTAGTAAAATTTGTCTTGGTATAGTAATTGCTTAATTGGGAGTGAACACATCTTTCCATGACTTTGGATAGTATTGGGAGCAGAGAGATTGGCCTGTAGTTTGAGACAGTGTTTTTGTCCCCACTTTTGAAGAACGGGACAACGCTGGCAGTTTTCCAGGTCTTAGGCATTTGACTGAGCCACTTGTGCTGAAGCAGGTATATCCTTAAAACCAGACCTATTGGGGGGTCTTGAGGACTGGAGTTGATCACCCCTGTGCTTGCTAATGATGTGCTTGCTGCTATCTCTCTGCTGTGTCCCAGCATATTACTGTTATCAATATAGATATGTTCAGATAAGAATTAATCTCTCTTGCTGGGTGTGTGCAGCTAATATTCAAATAATTTGTATTAAGATACGTGACAAAGTGCCACAGAGTCCAGCAAACAATGTCAAATCATATAACGTCATCTATGTATCTTTACTAAAGACAGCTGGGGCTAAAAACACTGGCATGATTAACAATACCTTCTTGTTCTTAAAAGGCAATGAAAACACTGGTGGAAGCGGAGTGCCCCTACATGTAACACAGCCATGGAAAATACGCTGTATAAAGTAGTTTTTTTTCCCAATAGTCATTCTTGCCGAGACATCCTGAATTTGGTTGGTTTGCGTAGAGTTCAAACATAGCTACAAATAGACTACAATTATCTTGCAGAGGGGTAAGTGCGCCATACGATGTCATAATGCAAATCCTGTGGTGAGTGAACACATTCAAATATGGCTTGTCCCAGAAAGCAGGAATAATTATTAATAACATGACCAGTAAATAATGAGATCCTTGTCAGCAAAAGCAAAGTGAAGAATCGAATTTGATGTGCACACTTTATGATGGGTGTTGTTGCAACTTCAAAAGTACTTCAGGAATTAGGAAACTATCCACTACCGAAGTGTTTAACGGTGCCAAAATGTTGTTTATATAGTAATAATCTATAGGGAATATTTTAAACTGTTTGTTCATAAGATGTATTTTGAATTAACTCCAACTGTTTTTGTTAGTCTCCCTGCATGCCATTTGGCATGTAAGTTTTTTGGGGGCGAATACTAATTCCTTTCAATGTTACATGTATGCCTTGATGTTCTAATCTCGCCTGTTTTGTAATGTTGTACAAATGGTAAAGGCCTACCTACCTGGTTACCGCCACATATAAAAATATTGTTTAAATAATAAAAGTGAGGATGTCTTCTTAAAGTCTATATGTAGAATACTCACAAATGTGAGGATGGATGTGTATACGTAATGGTATCTTTAGGTGATGATCCGCCAGCTGCGGTGGGGGTAGGTATTTGCCTCAATGGAAGTATGCACTCAGGTACCTTTGGTAATGAACAAAAGAACCGGACATAGTGCAGACTGTATACAAATTTATAAAAGGTTAGTATAATGCAATACACTCACATGGTTATAGATAGTAACAAGCATTTAGATCCCACAAATCGATCTCAGCTGCAGGCTTCCCCTGGAATCAACCTGTCAGTGTGGCGTCCGTCTCGCGGATGCGTCTCAGCGATACCGGATGTGACGTCAGCGGGATCCAGGGGTTCCGGTCGGCTGTGGGATTCGTCTGTCAGTGTCACTCTACGTGTTTCACCTTCCTTGGTTTCATCAGGAGTGTCGATGACAAGATACTGAGGACTCTAAACTCTCATCTAATAGGTTAATGACTAATTAGGTGATCATTAGTAAAGTGGTACAATGAATGATTTTGCTAAGAATAGCCGATAGCATGATATATTATCTCCACATCACACATATGTGGAGCTCAAATGTAGACAATATGACTATTTATTAAAAACATAATACAATCATGAAAAGTTAGAAAATAGAATAAAAATGTTAAAACAATATTAAGTACAAAAATATACTTATAATACACATAGCATAGCGATCTAGCATATAACTAACTAATTAAACTGTAGAATAATCTAAGAATGGAACAAAAAACTAATTAGGTCACATCATTAAAGAAATGCATTACAGGTTTAATGTCAAAATCTAAATTTAGACCTGAGGGGCATGTAGTTTGGAGTTCGAACATCAAATAAGATTCCCTCTTTATTAGAGCTGAATTTCTATTTCCCCCTCTCCAATGAGGCATAACTTGTTCTATTGCTTTAAATGTAAGACCTTGGGGGTTCGAAATGTGAAATAATAAAAAATGATTTGATACACCTTTAAAACAAAGAACCAAAAGACGCATGTCAGAGGGAGACAAGGGGGCAGACCACGGAAAAACAAGAAAAATGTTTTAGTAACTAAAAATATCTTTAATCTTAGTCAAAAGATCCTCACAGAGCACCAAAACAGAGTCATTAGTAAAGGACTTACCTTTGCTCCCACTATTGGACCAAATACATTTAATTTGTATATAGATGCACAAAAAATTTTGAGATCACTTACTCACAAGAGATTTTTTATCAATAAGGAAGCAGAAACTAGAAATTGGACTAATCCACAAATCAATATTACAGATTGTCCAACAACATCTAAATTGGAATTACCAGAATATGTACATTCCAAATTTAAACCAAAATCCCACTTTTTTCCTATGTTTGCAAAAGGAAACCACCTAGAGGTCTTTTTCCAACTAATCACTAAGGATCTAGAGGCCCTAACTGTCAATAACAGCAAATATCACACTAATCGAACTAAAGATGAAAAAATAGCACTAGAAGAACTCTCATTAGATCAGAGTATCGTAATCAAACCAGCAGATAAGGGAGGGGGAGTCGTAATCATGGATCACTGTTACTATATGAATGAAGCGAACAGAATCCTGGGTGATGCCAACACTTATCAAAAGTTAAAATCAAATCCCTCCACCCTATTTAAAAAAGAATTGTTGACCTTAATAGAGGATGGTAAAAAACAGGGTATATTGGAGGAACATGAGTTCCAATTTCTCAATACACAAGATCCCATGTTCCCTATCTTCTATTTCCAACCGAAAATACATAAAAATCTCACACATCCTCCTGGAAGGCCAATAATTTCTTGAATAGGGTCATTAACAGCCAATCTATCAGAGTTCATAGATGGATATCTGCAAGAAATGGTTAAAGAACAAAAATCCTATCTGAAGGATACTAACGATGTAATACTGTTGCTAAGAGAAATCCAATGGCAAGATAACTACTTATTAGTTGCCACAGATGTGACGGCTCTATATACCTTCTTGAAAAAGCTAGGGCTCAACACTCCAGCTACTCTCCCAGGGAACTCGGAGGCACGTCCTCCACATGCAGCAGCCTGGGAGACTGGCCACCCCAGCAGACAAGAGGAAGGACAAGACGGGAGAAAACGCCAATTGATCCTTAAAGTGACAGTTAAACTGGCTCGCTGCCTAACATCGTTGAGTTTACAAATAAAAATAAAAAAGAAAGTTGTTTTAACGTTCTAGACTTGTGCCTGCCCTGCAATACGGCCGACAAACGACCCCTGACCCTCCCGGTTGTTAAGGGGTTACAGGGAAGAGTGGAATGGGCGCCTAACACCAAAAAACAAAAACGATAGCAAAGTCTTCCAAAATGGCTACAAGACTCTTACCTGTACAAGAAGCGGCAAAAACGCAGCAGGAGACATGGTGGCGACAGTTTCGGTGGGAAGAAATGGTGCGCAGTGCTAGCCCGCCCTCAGATACACCCACCTCCGACAGTGGACGGCCTCCAACTGAGCTCTCATCGTGGACGTCAGGAGGCGTGATCTCGCGACACTTCGAGGAATCCCAGATGACGCAGGAGGAGCGACAGCAGCCTCCAGGAAATGCGGCACCGGAAGGGACCCAGCACTCCCCGGCGGAGGTGCGCGAACTCCACTGCCAGGGAGGAAAGAAAGAAGGGGGGTGAGGGGGCCGGAGCGATATGAAGAGGCGAGAGGGGGGAGCGGGAGGTAAAGGCGGGAGGGGGGAACAAGGTACAGAGGAGAGAGCGGGATGAAGAGGCAGGAGAGGGGAGCAGGATGAAAAGGCAAGAGGGGGCTGTGGGATGAAAAGGCAAGAGGGGGGTATGGGATGAAGAGGCGGGGAGCGGGATGAAGAGCGGTGGAGAGTATAACGCAGTACCCGCAAGGGGGACAAGGAGAGGCCTCCCTGGCAGAGACGGGAAAGAGTGGGAAAGGGAGTACGTAAAAGGAGAAGAGGAGTCTGGGTCCAGATGAGGGAGACCCACCAACAGGAGAGGGGGGAGAGTCTAGGGTGTCCGGGGAAAAATAAACCTTATAGGTGGTCGGTGAAATTGGAAGGAGGGGTGAAGACACAGAAGCTAGCAGGGCAAAGAGAGGCACCAGGTCACACAGTAACGGCCCGCGGTTAGGGGAGTCAGTTTTATAGGTTGAAAAGAGACGCACAGCCACACTTAGGTTAGGGCTGAGTTAATTATCCTAGAGGTTTGGGGAAAGTTCGGTTATGAAGTTTGGAAATGCCGGCGGGTGTGCAGAGAACTACCACCAATCCTGCCCGTAGGCATGCGCTGTTTGGGGCGGGGAAGGGGGTCTAGCCCTCAGCCCCGTCAAAGACCCGGGAACTCATGGCCGGCAGGAGTCCATTTGACTGGACTGGGAGGAGGGTCCAGGAAGGGGGAGATACCCCCGGGCGTTGAACCTGAGGTCCTCGGAGACCACTATGGTTCTAAATGTATATGTCCAGGTTGTCTGTTTTTTCTGTTCTTCCCTTGTTTCCCCCCGCCCCACCCCAGGGTTCCTTGATGAAGGAGTAAAGACCAGAGGAAGTCGCCATCGCAGAGACAAACTCCACTATGCTTCACCTCATAATGGTAGGATCTGGTTCTACTTTATACACTGCAACCCATTCAACACAAAGTTATGGCTGTAACATTTATATCCCAGAATGTCAAAGGGTTTAATAGCCCGAAAAAACGCAAGATTGCCTTTTCTGAGTTCGGACGAAGAGGAGCAGATGTGGTTTTCCTCCAGGAGACACACTTCAGTACACATAGCAGCCCAGGGTTTTTTGACAAACACTATAGGTAATTTTTTCTGTCCTCCGCTAACGAAAAAAAGAAGGGGGGTTGCTATCGTATTTAATAACAAATCCCCCTTCCAGGTGGAGAGGGTAAAGAGAGACAGGAAGGGGCGATACCTCATTTTAGTGGGGCTCCTGCAGCAGAGTAAAACGACATTAGCCTGCGTCTATGCACCCGGTGAAAATGAAACACAGTTTTTCGAGGAGTTCTTCCAGACGCTCCAAAGATGGGCAGAAGGGAGTGTAATCCTCGCGGCTGATTTTAATAAGGTGATCGACCCGCGCATAGATAGATCCCCACAGCAACAGAAAACCAGACGTGAAGGCAACGGGCCTTTGCTAAAAGGCCTTAAGCAAGGGAACCTTGTGGACATATGGAGGGAGCAACACCAGGGGGAACATAGTTACACGTTCTACTCCCACCCCCATGACAGTTACAGCAGGATCGACCACTATTTTGTTTCAAGTAGAATGGTTCCATAGATTTCAGACACCAAAATACATGATATTACTTGGTCGGACCACGCATCAATAGAGCTAAGATGCGCACAAATTAGACCAGTTAGCCCGCGAGCATACTGAAAACTTAATGAATCGTTGATTAAGATACCAGATCTAGCAAAAACGGTTAAAGAGAAAATCGTTCAGTTCTTCCAGACTAATCTAGGCAGTGTGGAATCCCACGCAATGTTGTGGGAGGCTCATAAGGCCACAATGAGGGGGGTTCTGATAAGCATAGCGGCCAGAAGGAAAAGGCAAAGGGATGCCAAATTGACTCAGCTTTATAAGAGGTTACATGAGCTCTCTACACTACATAGCCGATCAGGTAGAGGGGATACACTAAAGGAGTTGAAGGATGTAAGGATTGAGCTTAACCTCCTCCTCACATCCCGGGCCGAAAAAGATTTGAGTTGGACACAGAGGAAGTTCTTTGAGAAACCTAACAAACCGGACACAATGTTGACCACCAGACTCCGTAATAGACAATCAAATTACAACATACAAGCAATTAGGACAGAGACGGGGGAGTTATCCTCTAACCCCAAAAATATAGTAGAAGAGTTTAAAAAATATTATGCACAGCTATACAATGGGGAGAAGGTGATTCATACCGCTAAGACGTGCAGTAAACTGCAGAAATTCCTAGCAGATGCTGCACTGCCACAGCTGAACAGCTTGGAGCGCGAGGCAATACAGAGTGATTTCACACTGGAAGAATTAACAGCGGTAGTCAAGAATCTAAAGTCCTCTAAAGCCCCGGGCCCAGGCGGGTTCTCCAATCTTTACTATAAAAAATTCATAGGCATACTCGCCCCACATATGCTCCGGTTATTTAACGGAGTCCTGGCAGGAGAGCCCTTCTCAGAGCAGATGCTTCAGTCGATATCCTTGATTCATAAAGGGGACAGAGATCCCACAAACTGCCAAAGTTACAGGCCAATTTCATTGATCAACTCTGATGTTAAAATATACTCTAAATTATTGGCCAATCGTTTAAGCGTCATCCTGCCGAGGCTGATCCATCTGGACCAGGTCGGTTTTATTAGAGAGAGACAAGCGGCCGACAATACCAGACGGATTGTAGATATAATTGATTTTGCTGAGGCCCACCGGGTCCGGTGCATGGTGTTGAGCTTAGACGCGGAGAAAGCCTTTGACAGGATAGACTGGCCATACTTGGAGTCCACGCTTGGGGCATTTGGATTTGGGGATAAAATCTTAAGGCAATAAAAGCGTTATACTTAGTGCCGGCAGCAAGGGTGATTCACCAGGTTTTCTCCTCAGAGCTGTTCCGAATCAAAAGTGGTACGAGACAAGGTTGCCCGTTATCGCCCTTGCTTTTCGCCCTATGCATCGAACCACTGGCTGCCCAAATTCGTAGCAACCCAGATATTGCTGGAGTACAAATACACTCGCAAGAACACAAAGTGGCATTGTATGCGGATGATATCATTCTAACACTTACTAAACCACTCACCTCGCTACCTAACCTGTTTGAGCTTCTAGATAGATTTTCCCGGATCTCTGGCTTTAAGATAAATCAGACAAAATCCGAGGCACTTAGCCTGAACATCCCACGTGAGATGGAGAAATTGATAGAACTCAACTTTGAGTTTAAGTGGCAACCCAACTCCATAAAATATCTGGGTGTGCATATCACAAAAAAGACAGCTGCTCTATACCAAGCAAATTATCCCAGTCTCTTAAGAACTCTGAAGAAAGAGCTGAAAGACTGGTCAGCATATGGCATTTCATGGATGGGTAGGATATACAGCGTAAAGATGAACATCCTTCCCTGGATTTTATACCTGTTCCAGACTCTTCTGATACCTGTGGTGCAGTCGGAGATAGCAGACCTTCAAAACTCAATAACAAAATTTATTTGGAAGGGTAAACAACCACGGATAAATGCAAAAATTATGCAGAAAACTAGGGAAGCTGGTGGTCTAGCAGTCCCGAGCTCATTGTCCTATTATAAAGCGGCGCAACTGTGCCAAATCACGCAATGGCATGGGGACCCGGAGCTGCAAAGGTGGGTAGCGCTAGAAAAAGAGGTGTGTGCCCCGCTAGCGCTCAGAGATTTAATATGGTACCCAAGGAAACGGGTAAAGGACATAAAAAAACCTTTAACCTCTGTACTCAACTCAATGTCGGTCTGGGAGGCGGCCAAAAGTAACCGGTCATTGACCTCCAAACACACACTAATGGCCCCTTTGTACGGTAACCCAGACTTTGCTCCTGGTCTAGAGGGTAAGAGTTTCACGCTTTAGCGACAATTAGGGTTCAGTCGACTGAAGGACCTGGAGGGCAGTAATACCATCAAATCATTTGACCAATTAAAGTCAGAAAAAGGCATTCCTAACACAGAATTTATTAGGTACCTCCAGGTTCGGGCATTTTACAATACACACCTGGTGCGACCACCGTTAACGAATTTTGAAAGGCTCTGCGTGCGGGGCACGCATACTAGCGGGGACTGATCTCTACTCTGTACAGGAATGTGGTCGGTGCTGACAGAGACGACACAAACAGACCCAGGTTTATGAGGCAATGGGAAGTTGATTTACAGGAAACCCTAGAAGATGAGGACTGGACGGCAATATTCCAGGCCGCGGCCAGTTCCATCTGCACGACATTGAAGGAGAACTCATATAAAGTTTTGTTAAGATGGTATCTCCAGTCAGATTGGCTAAATTTGTGTCGGGCTCTTCCCCACTCTGTCCTCGGCAGTGTGGGGAACAGGGAGATCTGGTGCACATGCTGTGGTCTTGCCCGAAAATAGTACCCGTTTGGAACCAGATCAGAGATTGGGTACAGAGGATTTTGGGCCTCCAAATTCAGCTTGACCCGTGGCTGTTCCTTTTAAGTAAACCCATAGAAGAAGTATCACGAACGGGGAACAAATTAATAGCACACTTCGCAACGGCTATGAGGTGCGAGACCGCAGCATTATGGAACCAGAACGCAATTCCATCAATAGAAAAAATCAGAAACAGAATTTGGTTTGTATGCCAGATGGAAAAGTTAACGAGTTTAGTTAACGACACTGGCGAAAAATTCCAAAAGGTCTGGCTTCCTTGGCTGGCCCAGACAAATATTCCAGGGGTGAGCGATGCCACAATTTGGCTATGATAGAATAAAGTGAGTCCTCTTTGGATGGGCAGTGCAGTATGGGAACATGACAGGACATGACGACTCGACAGCGGGTACTCCTGCAAAACACAAGCTATACAGCACGAGTGGAGACAGGAAATGCAGAATATATAAGTAGCACCCATCAGATGGCAGCGAACGACTGGAGGATGGACATACCCTCACCGAACCCTCCCCCTCCCCTCCCTCTTTCCCCCCCCCCTTCCGTGGTTCTTGTCTTGTCGTCTCCCCATCATTTGTTCTGTTATATGTTGTATGTCTTCAAAAGATTCTGTCTACCAAATTATGGTACTGTTATTTGGTTTATATAAGATGTATGCAAAAATCTAATAAAAAGAAAGTAAAAAAAAAAAAAGGTGAACACAGCAATATAGTACAATTAACAGACAAGAAGGTAACACTTACTTAGGGTTGGGGAATGGAGAAGTATCAGCTAGCAATTCTCCAGCAATCCGGTGATATTCCAGGTGGAATTAGAAGCACAACTAAAAACTGTAGGGTGGACACAATTTATATACCTGTGTAACCCTATTCTTAACATTGAATACAGACTATTGGTGAACAATTATCTGTATCCAATCCCTAACGTGGAGACACAGATTAACCCATGCCCCCCAGCAAATTCACCCATGTGTACTGGGACTCTATGGGTAGCCCCATAATTAAATCAGGGGCGACGACCAGTTTACCAAATGAAGTATCTGCATTGTTTGTAGGTGTACACATAACACTTACGAACCACTCCAGTTTGATGATTCTCCACTCTCAGGTAACAGAGTGGCAGAGTCTGTTGATTAGTACTGGTCTGTTGATTAGTACTTAGTGTAAACAATCCGGGCAGTTAACTTTTGATCACAGTGCTTAGGCTCAATCAGCCGGCTGCCCTTCATGACCTATTAGCATAGCAGATGGTCTGCATTTTCAGAGCAGATCCAAAATACCATACATATATACTTTAATATCTACACATATTAATAAGTTCCATTCTGGTGGGCTCAGTGGGTCGAAATTTGCCAGTTCTTAATGCCTACAGTGACTCCACACATTGGCCAAATATCAACTCTCTGCGACCTCCAGAACTGGAGATACAGAAATGCACTTTAAAACATTAAAATACAGGATTATAATGAAACATGGGAACATACATTTTCATGACAAGGTGTAAACCACCTTCCTGGACCGCAGTCCAGTTAACCCCTTGCCTCCCTGGTGAGGTTAGGGGGTGGCCATATGGGGTGCAACCCCTTTAATACCGGGCCAACCCCCTCTCCCTCTACAATCCCCCGTACCACAGCGGTACTGCGCATTATACATCATGGCGCTAAACCGGAACTAACTGCATTAAATATGCGTGTCACCTTGAAACGCGGAAGCACGGATCTTTAATCATGATAGTAAGTACATATACTGTAGCTGTTTCCTTGTCCTCTTTGGCGCGAAAATACACCTTTTTAAACAGTGTGTTGTCCTAGCCTCCCCACCACTCCAAGTTTAAGTCCTCTGACGAAACGCATAGGAGTGGGTGTGCTAGGCAGGACCTCTGGATTATGCAGCCACGTAACTATGCTACCCAACACTGCTGTGATTATTTTTTCTGGACTTTGAAACGCTTTTTGATATTTATGCTTGCAACATACAGGCTATTCACTTTGCACTCTTTTTGAGAGCACGTACTATTTTATGTCACATGCGTGCTATTTTGTTCTATGTATAGAGTGACCCTCAGAGCACGGCTTCCAATTTCCCCCAGATTTCAATTGCTGTGGGTTTGGAACATATATCTGCTTTTAAAAGGCAGAATTTATGCTTGATGAGGAAGTATTTTATATACTGGTTAATCACTCTATGCCCTCAGGGACGTATTATATCAGATACATGTCTCATTTACTTGGAATTGTAATAGCCTGTCATAGAGTTTCTTGTTAACTTAAGTGTTTCTTACATCTGTCTATATAAGGCATTAGGGTTTACATTGTGAGTTTATCCCTATATTATGCAACAGTGTTTCTATTGGGTAGTATTCGTGTCAGGGGTCCTAGCCTTATTATTAAAATTTTTGAACTGTTATCTATCTCTCTTGGTGTCAATTAATAAATTGTTATTTTTTAAACGGTATACGAGTGCTCCCAAGCGGGTTTCTTTTTTCTTGCTACATACATACATATACATACACATACACATACACATATATATATATATATATATATATATATATATATATATATATATATATATAGAGCAAATATTCTTTATGCCTCCTTTGCATGTCTTGGCAGGTCTGCAACCCCGCCTTCACTTCACCATCACACCCAGCACACAGTACTTCTCCACTGCAGCAAGGATTCTGGAAATGACATGCAAATGGGCACAGTCACCTTTTGCTTCAAACCATTTTTAATCCTGGTTCCCTATAGGCTTAAGCTTTCTGCATGGTCACAGCTTTAAGCACAGCCAGGTTAAGAATGCATAGCCAGAAATCCCCACCCAGACAGCTGTTTCGACCTTAATGGGTCTCCTCAGTGTGGGGGTTGGTTAACTGCTATGCAATGAAGCAATGAGGATGGGTTTACCATATATATATATATATTATCTTATCTATTCTATATATCTATATATATATATATATATATGAGGATGGGGTTTACCATAATTATATATCATATTATATATATATACATATATATATATATATATATATATTATCACCCAACCAAGAATTCTGGATAGAAGACCAACGCAATGGGAACTCATTAAGAAAATAAGGTGTATTGTGGTCCAATTGTGACAACAACGTTTTGTTCCCGCAACGGCACTTCAATCATAAATATATGACACGTTTGTGTGAGGGCAAGGATTGCGTTATTGAGAGCTCAGAGGAACCGTGCTCTGGTGGTTCTTTACTTAACCTCTTTTTACCTTTTACGGTTTCCATATTTTATTTTCCCTGCAACAAGACCATAACTTCTACAACATTCATTCTTCTTACATGAGACGAATCAAAGTATTCATGCTAATACTTCCATTATATCTGCTTCTGTTCTTTTGCATTGGGTACTGCAATTGACTTCAACGTGACCTGAATACTGCGCTGGTTTCTCTTGGCCTCCGCCCCTCTCCCCCGCAGAACCCAAAGGCTTATAACCACAGGAGTGTGGACCACCAATATTCAAGCCCACAAAAGACCTACAGTACACCTCCAATAAGGACCTCTGCATTTGCACAATATGTTGCTATGATATTTAGCATAAGAATGTAAAAAATGGGATGAGTGCCCAATATTTAGACATGTTGGTATTTTTACTACTTGTGATATCGTGCATTCAACGGCACTCCTATGTTAACTATCGCACCCATGCAATCAAAGGCTGTTGTTAGGGATTGGGAAGTAACATTTATCTGCGGTTAGTCAATCCAGGTGAGTGGTTGTTAAGACCTGAAGATTCAGTCATTGTTGTTTTCCTGACTATTGCCCATTTTTTTCTATTTTTTCTCACCAATTCTTTGCCACATTTTCTTTTTCTTTTCACCTCCCTTTACAGGTTACATGTAAAATACCTGCAGTATTAATGTGCATTGCTAGTGGAGAAGGAGCAGCTCAGTGAGTTAGAACACTGATTCTGTCAACAATTAATCAGTTTGAGATCAGTGGAATCTGGTTCAATTCCCGTGTCAGCTTCTTATGACCTGGGCAAGTCACTTTATCTCCCTGTGCTTCAAGCACCAAAAAAACAGATTTTAAGCTCACTGGACAGTACTGGGTCTCTAAAATTCCTATGTGCTGCATATTCTATCCTATGTGCTATAATTGAGAGAAAAACTCTATATGAAATAAATTTGTATTGTTATTAAGAAAATAGTCATTTATTTTATCGTAACATTTTCTGTATACACTAACAATGCCAACGGAGGGGTCTGCACTGCACTGCACGTATCTTTTCTCTGTTCCATAGAGCTTGCAGTGTGATCTGGCATCTGTACCTTATCGTTGACAGTGTTTCTCCCCATGTCAGAGAGCATGTGCGCTGACGACAGAGCTGCGCACTTACTTTTCGTGGTTGGAGTGTGATTAAAAAAAGCGAGTGGTACTGTGCTTGGTTTCAGGAAGTCCTATCCTGTTAACAAGATTGAGTTTAAATCGCATTCCAGTACAATGTTTCGTTTTCAAGCAATAGGTGGGAGGCAGAGGGCCTCCGGAACTGAAACCGTGGTCAATTTCAGCTCAGAAGACCCCCTGCTTCACGCGATAATGGGTACTTGCCTGTTTCTTCAATCCCCCGCGACACGCAGCCGTAAAAGCCGTGGCGGACGATGTTTTTGGCTTCCTATGGATGCTGTGCCTCTGGAGATTTAAACCCTCCATTTTCTTTCCACAGCTAGGGAGGGCAACCTTTGGAGGTATGTACTCAGGAATCTGGGGGTAACCTGGAATTGTACGCTTTCCTACCACTACGCAGTAGTAATACGAAGGTGTGATGCTTCTTGACCGTGTACTAGACACGGGCAGCCACCTCCAATCCTCAAGGGCCACCAACAGGCCAGTATTAGGGATATTCCAGCTTCAGCACATGTTGCTCAATCAGTGGATCAGTCACTCTGACTGACCACTGATTTAGGCATCTGTGCTGAGCAGGGCTATCCTTCAATCTGATCTGTTTGCTGGCCCTTGAGACTGGATTTGGCCGCTGCTGCACTAGAGTGACGCTCTCCACTCACCCCTGTATGAATACTGGTGGAAAGTGTAAACATCTCAGATCAATCGCTTTATTGCCAGAGTGCCATGGGAATCGCAGTCACGTTTCTATACAGTGAATGAATGAGGTCAGTGGCGCCCCAACACGTGTTAATATTAAACCAGCACGCTGCCCACCTCACCATTGAAACAATCAAGTCGTCACCTACCGGCCTATTTGCACCCCTTACCTGTCACTCTGCGAGTTACAATATTGGGCATCCCCACACATTCATCCTGGGAGAAATAGCATGGAACTGTGTGTTTGTATTGGCAGCAAACATCTGCAGTGACAGAGTATTGATTCTGCCTCTCCTATTATCAAAGTCGCCCCAAACTGGAGCAGAAAAAAAGTGGAACCTGATGTGTCGGTAAAAATGTTCTGCAGTATACAGCGAGGTTTTTTGTTTTGATAAAATATGGGTCAGCATTTCTGCTCCAATTTTGCAGCCAGGATAAGTAATCCCCTACATCTGGGGAACTTCTTCATGAATATAATACTACAGTATATAAAAGCAACATTTTTGTAATTTTTTAAAACAACTTTGAGCACATCCCCATGTTTCAGACAGGTCCACAACCCTGCATTTCCCTATAGTCCCTCAGGATACAGTGCTTCAACTGCAGCCAGGGATTCTGGGTAATAACATGCAAATGAACAGTCACAAGGTGTCCCTTTTTGCTTCTCATCAATTTTAACATGGAATACCTACAGTATAAACGTATGCCTGCCGTATTACAAAGCTTTTATTTTTTTTCAGCACAGCCTGGGTTACAGAAGTGCAGAACCAGTAATCCTACTCACAGACAGCCAGTTCAACCTTTTTGGTCTCATAAATGTGAGGTTGGATACTGGCCTTGCTGAAACTCAGTGCTGCCGACAAGGGGGGTGGGGGGGGGGGGGCAGCCTAGGACTGCTGTCCCGGGTAGGGTGACCAGATTTTAAAAATGAAAACCGGACACATTTTTTTTTTTACATAACAGTTTATTTTTGTAGTACACTTATACTTTACTACCATTAGTCCTTGTTCATAGTTACGTGTGGGTTGTTGAGACCTCACTAATCAACAAAAAAAAGCCAGATTTGAATGATTCTGAACCCATTAACCAGTGTCAGGATGCCCCCTCTTCACAATTTCTAAAGCAGCAATCCCGCCTGGGAGCTTACCTGATCCGCAGTCCCTCAATGTTTACTTCGGTGTAGGTATACGCAGTTAAGATAAGACAGAGGAGACAGGCAGGGCGAGGGAGGGAGACAGGCAGGGCGAGGGAGGGAGACAAGCAGGGCGAGGGAGGGAGACGAGCAGGGCGAGGGGGAGACAGGCAGGGCGAGGGAGGGAGACAGGCAGGGGATGGAGAGGAGACGGCAGGGAAGGAGACGGAGAAGGAGTGAGAAAGAGACAGACGGAAGCGTGAGACGCAGGAGACAAGACAGGCAGGCGAGGGAGGGAGACAGGCAGGGCGAGGGAGGGAGACAGGCAGGGCGAGGGAGGGAGACAGGCAGGGAGAGACAGGCAGAGACATAGACATCAGGAGACATAGACAGGCGGGAACAGAGACAGAGAAGTGGGAGACAGAGACAGGACAGGGAGTAGACGAGACAGGGAGTGAGACAGAGACAGGGAGTGAGACAGAGACAGGATACAGAGAGGATAGGAGAACATAGAGTAACAGGGCAAGACAGAAGTGAGACAGGGAGACAGAGTGAGACAGGGAGACAGAGATGTGGAGGACAGGAACGAAGTGAGACAGAGAGTGGAACAGGGAAGAGCAGAGAGACGGGAGACAGGGAGACAGAGTAGACAGGGACAGAGTGAGACAGGGAGACAGAGAGTGTACAGGAGGACAGAGAGGGTGAGGAGACACTCCAGCGATAGACACACACCACCCCAGCGATAGACACACACACCCCCAGCGATAGACACACACACCCAGCGATAGACAACACACACCCCCAGCGATAGACACACACACCCCCAGCGATAGACACACACACCATCCCAGCGATAGACACACACACCCCAGCGATAGACACACACACCCCCAGCGATAGACACACACACCCCCAGCGATAGACACACACCACAGCACGCCAGATAGACACACACACACCAATGATAACCACACACACCATCAATACACACCATGCAACCCACACAACACCAGGACACACACACCCACATAGACACACACACACACCCATCTCATAACACACACGGCACACACCCACACACAAGCAACACCCCCACACCCTGCTCATACACCACCCACCCACCGATAGAACACACACCACCACACCACTATACACACACACACCACCCCACCTATAACACACCCACACCCACCGATAGACACACACCCACCACCATAACACACACACCCTACCCCCTCCCACGACACAACACACACACCACACACCTAAGACCACACACACCACACACACTATAGACACCACACACACAACTCCCACCTATAGACACCCCCACACAACCTTAACAACACCACACACACCCCCTATAGACACACACACCCAGCGCATACACACACAGACACACCCCCACCGATACACCACACACACCACCGATACACACACAACCACAACCCACACGATACACAACACATCACACAGACACCACCCACCCACCGATAACACACCACCCCACCCACCGATAGACACACAACCCACCGTAACACACACACATCCCACCGAATACACACCATCACCCCCCACCATAGACAAACCCACCCCATAGACACCCACCCACCCCCTAACAACCACACACCCACCGATAGACACCCCCCCCACCGATAGACACACACACACCCACCGATAGACACACACACACCACACCCACCTATACACACCCACCCACCGATACACACACACACACACACACACAAACCACCATACCACACACACACCGAACACACACCGATACCACACACACCAACACCACCGATACACACACACACACACACCCACCGATACACACACCCACCCAACCGATACACACACACACACACCGATACCCTCACACACCAACCATACACCACCACACACCCACCGATACACACACACACCCACCGATACAGCCACACACACACACCCCGATACACACCCACACACACCCACCGATACACCCACCGATACACCCGACACACCCACACACAGAGACACACACACCCATACCGATACACACACACCCACCGATGCAAACACAGAGACACACACACTGTGATACACACATCCACAGCTTGATCCACACCACACCCTACTGAGACAGGGAGTGAGACAGGGAGACAGAGTGAGACAGGAGCGAGACAGATAGTGAGACAGGGAGACAGAGAGGTGAGGGAGACACCCCCAGCGATAGACACACCCACCCCCAGCGATAGACACACACACCCCCAGCGATAGACACACCCCCCCCAGCGATAGACACACAACACACCCCAGCGAAGACACACACACACCCAGCGATAGACCACACACACCCCAGCGATAGACACACACACACCCCCCAGCGATAGACACACACACACACCCACGTAGACAACAAACACACACACCCCAGCGTAGAACCCACACACACCCAGCGATAGACACACACACACACACAGCGATAGACACACACCCACACCCATCTATAGACACACACACACCCCCCCCCCCGATAGACACACACACACCCACCCACCGTAGACACCCCCACCCACCGATAGACACACCCCCACACACCACCATAGACACACACACACACACACCCACCGATAGACACACCCACCCACCGATAGCTCCATCCCACACACCATCCGTAACACAACCACCACACCACCCACGCATAAGACACAACACCACACATACACGATAGACACACAACACATCGATACAACACACCCCACAAATAACCCCCTACACACCCCCACACACACGATACACACACAAACACACACCCGATACACACCCACACACACCCACCGATGACACACACACCGAGAGACACACACACACACCCAGCGATAGTACATACACACACCCACACTATAGACATCACACCCCCCCACCAATAGACACCCACCCACATAGACACCCACCCACCGATATACACACACCCACCCACCGATAGACAAACACACCACCGATAGACACACACAACCGCCCGATAGACACACACCCACCGATACACACAGACACCCCCACCGATACACACACCACCCCCCACCTGATACACACCACCCCACCGTACACCCACACACCGATCACCACACACACACCCACCCACCCACCGATGACACACACACCCCCACTGATACGACACACACACCCATACACACACACACAACGATAACACAACACACCGATACACCCACACCCAACCGGTACACCACACACCCACCTATACACACACACACCCACACCCACACCTACACACCCACACACACCCACCATACACACACACACCCACCTCACACACACACACCCACACCCACCGATACACACACACACACACACACCCAATCACCCACTCTATACACACAGCACCCAACCCACCTATACACACGACACACCCGAACCGATACACACCCACCCACCGATACACCCACACCCACCGATACACACCCCACGACCCACCACTACACCCCCACAACCCACCCTAACACCGACACACCCACACACAGACACACACACCCACACCACAACACCCATACCTAACACTCATACACTGAAGCCACCCCTAATCCCCTTCTAAGCGCCCCGCCCATCGACTCGAGCCTGGATCCTGACTGTATAAGCCCGTCCCCTCCTGGAGACCTGGTCCGGAGCTCGGAGGTCATCCCCGTACGGGTATAGGCATCGCGAGTTTTAAAACAGGCCGAACAGTCCCCCCCCCATCCCCCTCCTCGCCCCCACCGAGATTACCGCACTCGCGTGCCTCACTCTCACGCTACCACTCCGCCCTGCAACCCCCATCACGAGGCCATTTGACCGTACGGGGGGACTCCGCCCGCCCACCTCCCGCTCTCCCACCCATCGCGTTAGGCCGCACGCTGGCAAACTGATCCCCAACCGCCGCCTTCCCTAGATACCCATGTCATCATCATGTTGCCCCCAGTCCTCCCCCTCACTCCCCCCTTCTCCCGCAGCACGCTCGCAGTCCAAGCTCCCCCCATGCCGTGCAGCAGCAAAGTGAACTGAGACAAGACGTGGGGGGAGGAGAGGGGGGTTAAACGCCAAACAGCAATGGCTTAGTCCCCCGCGTCCCACCGTCCCTGCCGTCGGCGGTGGCAGCGGGGATCTCTGGGAGGAAGCGGAGAAAGCCCGCCCCCGGCATCCTCAGCCAACACCTGCAGCCCGCATATTAAAGCCCAACCCGAGAGATTAAAAAAATCCTCAACGGCGGCTGCCGCCTTCCTCGCCGCTAACCGTGGCAGCACCCCCACCGCATCTACAATACAAAAAACCGGGACCAGGAGAAAATCCGGGCGGTACCGGCTAGCCGGGACCGACAGAAAAAACGGTTCACTGGTGCTCGGCAATAACTTCGTGACGCCGGCGTCACCAAGATCGGGCCCTGTTTGTTTAAGGAGGCCCCGGCCCCTGCTGCCCGCATTTTAATTCCTGCAGGGCCCATGGGCGTCTGCAGGGGGGGTCTGCTTGTCCCCCCCTGGATCCTGGGGCCCGCCAACAGCAGGGACAGAAGGCACTGGCGTAACAGATTTTAGCGCCATCTGCTTTCTGCAAAAAACACCAACTCGTCGCAGCAAACCTTTCCCTTGTCTCCTGATTGCCTGCGCGTGCTTTGGCACGCTGCCATCAGGATTTTTTTTTTGGTTGGGCGGGGCTGCCATCTGGGACACTAGGCTGGAAAGTGAGAGGAAGGGGCGGGGCCATGGTCAGTCGAGGGCGGGCTGTCCATTCTGATGGACAGGCTGGGTAAGGCTGCGTCCCCCCAGTAG
>WSYH01005322.1:0-45367 GCA_036426205.1 Ascaphus truei | reverse complement strand
GTGTGTGTGTGTGTGTGTATTCCATCAGCAATTTTCTGAACCTTATCATGTCCCATGCCCCTTTTATTTTATTGTAGTATATAGGTTGCACTTTATTCAGTACTGATTTAGTATTGACTAATAACAACAATAGTTACCACAACTAAAGTATATAATGTACAGGAGTGCATTACTAGCTACTATTATTTATTTATTTTAACAGTTATTTTATTAATCTTTGTATTAAGATGGTGTTTTTTAGGTTCTACCTGGTTTATCTTGTTTATATTTCAGTTGGCATATACCCAGTCTCTTTCCATGATTAATATCGCAATTTACCATTTTTAGGAACGAATTATAAGCCATTGAGAGGCATCGATTGGTGCTAGAATCTGTCTGTCAACAAGTTCAACCAATGAGAGCTAGTAATATTTATGTGGCCTAAATAAGCAGCCAATGGGCTCACTGTATTCCCTTTGAGAAAGTCGCCCATGTGTGATGAAACGCGCCAGGGAGCTTCACTGCACGCACGACATTACGTCATCACGCAGCGTGTGTTTGAGCCAGAAGCACACGCGGAGCAGATCTTCAGCTTTACCATCTAGGAGACTACACTGAGACTCCAAGCAGACGCCTTGAGGATATTTCCAGATGTTATCCAGCCCTCCAGCGGACCGTGGTGTTCTGTGAACCCATGATGTGTGACTCTGACTGCGGAGGTGGTGTGAAGACATCCGGCTGGTGGTGATATTATATTCACAATTGCCTAATTTTAACCTATCCTTGTGAGTGCTATTCCTCCCCCACCCCCTCCCTTGTCCTATTTTCCCATCAATAAATGTACGTTATGCTATGGGGCGTGCACTCTCTCTTCTTTCCCTACATTTAATAGAATATAGGTATATCAAATAGAACACTAATAAATCTACTACTTAAAAACACAACTGTAAATGTAAGCAACACTGAATTTTACATGCTTCAAGTATGTCTTCTGTTCTTATTAGACTGTTTCTCGACCAGTGGAATCTACAGTATGCCATAAATACTGCCATCGCTGACCAAATGGTCCATCAGTCTCAGTATAATGTCTCCTACTGTAGGTTTAATTGGAAATGTATGGAGAGAGTACAAAATAGGGACCAAGTTGGAGCTGCTGGAACTTTCTGTTGAAACATTCTGGAAACCATTTGTCTACTTGAATACTTTACTCCTCACCATCATTTCCTTTAGATTATGAGGTTGTCTGTATGATAATAATATGGGTGTTTCAGGGAAGACCTGTTGCAGTCTTGTATCTTCCTGGAGAATGGGTTGTAATTCCCTGGTGATCTTGCGTAGAGCTTCTACAGTAGGTACCCTGTCGCTTGTGTCTCTGTATTACATTCTTCCAACCCCTTGGATATCACCTGTTGTGTCCCGCAATGCTCTGTTCTGGGGCCCCTACTCTTCTCAGTGTTCATCAATTATTTTCCCACAGCTTGTAAGGAAGCTTCAATAAACATCTATGCAGTTGATAGAATCCTTTATGCACACAGCCATAGCCTCTCTGACCTTGAACACATACTTTAATCTGACTTTGAGACTCAAACTGGATTTCCCAAAACAAACTGTTTTTAAACACTGACAAGACTGTAACAATTGTATTTGGGACCAAGACTAAATTTTCAAAGCTTCCAATGATTGCGCTCCAGATCAGAACCAAAGCTAACACCACCCTAACTCCTGTTACTAGTTTTAAATACCTGGGCATATGGTTTGACTCCCATTTAACATTCGGGATGCACATTGATACCCTGACATCCAAAACCTATGCCAAAATAGGTGTACTTTACAGAAACAAATCCTCCGTATGTCTGCTGGTCAGAAAGCATATCGTACAGCAGATGCTAATGCCAATTATCGACTATGGGGACATAGTATATGGCTCGGCACCCCAAACCCACCTTAGCAAACTTGACACCCTCTACAATTCAATATGCTGTTTTGTTCTCCAATGCAACTACAACACACATCACTGCGAAATGCTCAAAGAACTAGATTGATCATCACCTGTGTCTAGGCGCAAAGTTCACCTTTCCTGTCTTGCCTTCAATTACTTTCTGGGCAAGCTACCCATCTATCTGAGCAAGCTCCTAACCCATATCACATGCAGCACTTATCTGATTCTGACTCCAAAAGACTGTTCATGGTCCCAAGGTTCAACAAAGTATCCGGCCGTTCCTCCTTCTCTTACCGTGCACCGCAAAACTGGAAAAACCTACCGGAGACTCTCACATCCACCACCAGTTTAAGTTTTTAAAAAACGAAGGCTGTCTCACATTTTAATCTGGTCTGTAACTGTTACATACGCCTATAATATATGTATTATCTTTAACTGTGTATGCAATGTCTTGTATATAATGTATACCCTGTTCACTTATGTAACTGTATTTTTAACCATGTATTTGTCATCTTAACTATGTCCAGGACATACTTGAAAACAAGAGGTAACTCTAATGTATTACTTCCTGGTAAAACATTTTATAAATAAAATAAATACCAGCAAATTAGATTGTAAGCTCTTTGGAGCAGGGAGTCCTTTTCCTAAATGTTACTTTTATGTCTGAAGCAATTCTCTCCTTGTTTTTATATTATTTATTTGATTGTCACGTGTTATTTATATTATTTATTTATGAGTGTCATGTATATTACTGCTGTGAAGTGCTATGTACGTTAATGGCGCTATATAAATAAAGACATACATATTAACTGATGTATTGTTAATCATATTTGTTATACCATTTAGATAGGCTTTCCAGCTGGAATTTTAAATTGTGAAACAAAAATAAAAAAGGTAAAGAAGTTGTGTTTTTATTTATTTTTTATTTTAGTGCAATATGTAACATTGGGATAGCCACATTTTTTTAAATGACTAATTTTTTTTCTGAATTATTTTTAGTTTTCCCGACAGATCCTGATCATTTGGTAACCAGACAGTTGTGAGAGTTTGTGGAAAAAGTCACCGGTTATTTGAAACACAATTTTTATTATTATTTATTTTTGTACAAATTGTGTCCATAAAAGGTGCATAATAGAATACCAGTAAATAAGCTTTTATATGGTTTAGTAAATGCTATATTAGCCTGCATAATACAGTATATCATTTTCTCCAGGATCGACATGGCTATTACCATTAATGCAACCTAAAAACATGGGTAATAAAACATGTTTTGTATTCACAATGTTGGAACATATCTACAGTGTTACAGGACAACATTGCAAATTACTTAAGTAAAACAAATAACAAGTGGGGATAATTATTGACTGTTTTGTGTGTTAATTCCCTGTACTGTATTGTCTTTTTTATAAAGCACGGAGTATAGTGTGTGTGTGTGTGTGTGTGTGTGTGTGTGTGTTTTGCACAAGCAGCGTACCAGTGCAACCGACAATTTATCATATAGAATTTAAATGTTATTAGCACCTTTTTAGAACCAACAATACAGTTCAGGAAAATGCAAAGTTAAATAAAGGCAGACACTGTACCATATCTCTTGTACAATATGTTTTTAGGTACTTTTTAATCGTTTTGCAATAAACTATATTGTTGGCACATGCTTTTCTATTGCAGCATGCAGCTTTTCCACTGCCTAAGGCATGAGGGTACCGGTGGACGCACACTGTTAGTGGATGGCTTCTATGCAGCTGATCAGGTCCGTCAACATCACGCTTTGGATTTTGACCTGCTCAGCAATGTACCCCTGAAACACGAGTACATCGAGAACGTAAGACGATGTCATAACCACATGGTGGGGATTGGGCCTGTGTTGAATGTTTACCCATGGAATAAAGAGCTCTATATGATCAGGTGTGTATATTTATTCCTCTAAATAGAGAATGGTAAATGTGTCTCCTCGCATACAGTACAGCTCATGTTGTTGTAAACAGTGGTTCTCAACTACCTCTTTATATGGGGATCCAGACCATAAACCTGCTAACCCACTCCGACTCTGTGCTTGAATATGAAAGAACCTTGGATATCAACAATTTATAATCTGCCCTTAATCTAGCAAATTATTTTCTGAAGAGTACTCATACCTTTTTTATTGCTGGTTTTGGTCTTTCTGCTAGTAGGGTTTAGGGTTAATCTATTCATCCTTTTTTGTTTTTTACTGTAATTGGACATTATTAAGAGTCGTAGCACCGCTGCCTTCTGTTGTACAATAACTTCTTCACTGGCACCTTTTTGCAGTTTTAACCTTGCATATTGGGTCAGAAGCTTCTCAAAGTTCTTGAAGGTAACGCAGACCATGCTTCCGGCATAGCAATGCCATCTATCATGAGATTGAGTAAATACAAATACCACTTGTGGTGAATTTGTGTCTCAGATCTGCAACCCTGTCTTTCCCCATTATTGCTTAGCAAACAGTGCTTTGACTGCTGCCAGGGATTCTGGGTAATGACATGCATTCTGGGTCATCAGACCCAAAACTGCTGAACATATTCACCATAATGCAGCAGATTTAAGCACACTTTGAATAAGAACAATACTGAAGGGAATGTGAAACCTTGTGAGATTATGCAGGACTCTTTCTGAGCCCATCTGAGGGCTTTTAATTGGCTGTCATTTACACAAAGGAAATAGTAGTAAAGCAACAAAATATGAAATGCAATTTTAGCCAAATCTAGAAACCAGCCAGATTAAGTTCACGTGTTCCGTACTATTTACAATGAAGGATATAGAGGAGGGCACAGCAGACTTTGCAAAAGCTAATTTATCAGCCAAAAACTCGACGTTTCAGTTGCAGCATATAATGGGGATTTTGCTGGTTCCCCAATTTCACATTTGCCAGCCGACAAAAGCCAGCTCCAATACCAACAATCACACTGCCAAACAGAGAAGTTATACTACAATTGGAAATTACCAATCGCGCTGGGTTGAAGTGGAAATCGCAATTCATGGTGCTATTATTACCCCTTAGTTCAGGAGTTCTCAACTTCAGCCCTCAAGGCCCCCCCCCCCCCCCAACAGGTCAGGTTTTCAGGATATCCTAGCTTCAGCACATATGGCTCAACCGACAACTAAGCCACCTGTGCTGAAGCAGGGACTAATTGAACCACCTGTGCTGACACAGGGAAATCCCTAAAACCTGACCTGCTGGGGGTTTCTTGAGGACTGGAGTTGAGAACCCCATTTCTTGATTAGATTAAGACTCATACCCACTGTGTGTTTTTTATTTATTTATTTTTTCCAGGTACAACAACTACGACCGTGCTGTTATTAATACAGCACCTTATGATGTGGTTCGCCGTTGGTATATTGCACATCGCACTTTGACCAATGAGCTGAGAAGGCCGGAGAATGAACTGTGGGTGAAATTGAAACCTGGGAAGGTGAGTTGGATAGTAAGATTGAGAAAAAAATTAGAGTTGCTTTTTGCAAGTTAATGCTGGTTGTACGTATGCAGAGAAGTTAGGTAATTTCTATTCTAGAAGAAGCATGTACTTTACACTGTTATATTTGATTGTCCAGTTGTCTATGGTGAGGTTTCAAACGCTAACAATTCTCCTTAAGGTGGGAAACACAAACTCATTCCGACTCACTTCGCTAGTCCAAAACCCTTGCCTTAAGGTCTGTGATCAGCAAAATTATCATGAAATTGTGAAGTAAATCAATATTTCTTTAGAATAAAAAAAGGTAAAACATTTTTGGGTCACATGTCTGCCATTTTTATTTTGTGATTAACAGCTGTATAGCTCGGCCCGCATCATTGCATATTTAGATCTCTTGCTTCATTCTTCAGCTAGGTATAAGCCCATAATAAGAGCGATACGTATTGTATATTCGAAATAGTTTAGAACATTTTCTAGATACGCAAAAGTGCAACGATAATGTTTGAAGGCGATGGCATGACCTTTATCAAGTAAGTGGAATAATGTTATTGTCACTTTGATATTGCAACAAAAATCACTTTATAATTCCTTCCATTTGGAAAGCAGATCTAAGTAATTTATGTGGGTTGCTTCATAGCGATGGGGTCCCTGGTCCCCTGCCTAAGAATAAAGCAATATAAAGAACATTTTAATCAGATTTAAGTGTTGATGAGTAATTGCATTTTTGTTTTAGTTGTGATGTATCATTGAGTTGATGTCTCAATTACTCTATTGATATTTTCCTTCTAATGTTAATGTGACCTCTCTCCAATATTGTACAATCCACTTTCTGTATTTAAAGTATTGGAACATTACGACTCAACCCGTTGATCCATTTGTTAAAAACTGTCTGTAAACTTTGTAATCCCATTAAAGATAGTGGCGTGATGTGTTAGTGATGTGTGTAAGCGGGTGAGGATGATGGTGAAGGAGTATCATGTATTTCGTTTTTATACATTCCTTTAGCCTTACCATAAGTTATGATAGAAAACATTCACATATTTTACACCCTTCTCTCAAGTATCCTTTGGTCTATTTTCTTTTTTGCTGATTGACAGGTAAGGTAGCCGGAAACTGTGGTGTTGATGAGGTGGAAGATATAGTAAATAGCCCACAGTGATTCCAAAATAGTCTTTCAATTTAATAGGACTCGGGATAGAAGTGCTTTAATTGACTAGTAATATGGAAGGTACATTTAAAGACCAGGCACTGTGACCGATGGTTTATCTGCTTTGTCCCCTTAATTGTCAGTTTAGAATGTCTGTTACGTAATGTGTGCTTGTGTAAACAGTAGATGCAAATATATCGTAGTCTTCAAATGAGTCACTGAACTGAATTGGTTACAGCCATTTCCCCAATTTTAGTCCTATGACTACACACCGTAATCTTACATTTGTGTGGTTATTACTGCATGTGTCTTCAATAACACGAGTTTGCTGTGATGTTTTGTGGCATGTGGACAAAGCCGTGTGCTCTGAGCCCCAGGGTCCTGGGGAATCATTTCTTGGAAAAGACCCTTGTAGAGGGAAGATCTTTTGGTACATCATTTTTAGTGTAATCTGTGGTTTCTGGGATTTTTTTACACTCTTAGGGGAGAATTCTATATAATGCAAAGTGGCTGTTTTCACGCCCCCCCCCCTGCAAAAAAACCCCAATGGACTTGAATGGGGTGGTTTTGGCCGAGAAAACCGCCCATGTGGCCACTTCATAGTGTATGGCACTATAGAACTGCCTTTGTTTCACAGGAGAAATATTCCTACAGCATTATACTCTGTAGCATTATGAGTAAGGTTACATACTAGACGAGGTTGAGAAAAAACATATGTCCATTGAGTTAAACCTATGATAAGTTTAGTTGACTGAAATACTTGGCTGAATTCCGCTCTGGGGACCCCTTGCTTCCAGAGATGCGTATCTCAGTGGTGCCTGTATCTCTCCAAAGTTTAAAGGTCCAGGTGATGCGGGCCAATAGGAAGCCACACTGGATGACAGCTTCTTATTGGCCCGTGGGACATTTTTAAACGCCATTTAGATTAAGCACAGTTTCTCTGCCTGCAGGGATACCGGCACTACTAAGGAGGTTAGAGTCTCTGGTAGCAGGGGTTCAACAGAGCTGCAATTAACACAAGTCAGCTCCGGAGACCCCCTGCTTCAAACCTGTAGCCATCTATTCTGTCTAGACCATTACTACTTATTTGCCCCTTCTACCGGCCTCCTACTTTAATGGGATACGTGATGGTTCAAGGAATAGGAGCCACTACTTGGCTTGCTTTATAGCCTGGCACAACATAACACATTTTATTTTTTAAACGACATCTCTGGAGCAAACCCAAATGTGCATTTCACTGCAGATAATCATATTTGTCCTTTAATCTGTAGCGAAACGTGTGCAACTCCGACTTATCCACTTCTACACATGGCCGTGGACTTGTGGCCGCTTTATATTTAATGGTCAGTTTGAAGGAGTGCTCATTGTTGGGCAAGTAATCTGCCCCGGGTGCTAAAGACTTCCACAAACAGCAGTGTTCAGATAGATAAAGCAATAGTCTGCACTCCAGAGGTGGTATTATTTTAAAGGGGGAAAATAATGCGGATCCTGCATTAAGACAACTTCTGGAGTGCTGACTATTTCCTTATCTACCACTTTATATTTAAGAAAGGTGAAGGTCATTGCTGTAAAATTGCACCATAGCAGTGTTTCCTTCGATAAAGGAACGCCATCCTGCTATTCCTGGTGGAGTTTGCTATTAAGAGACATTGGAGGTTTTTTTCCACTGAAATATATATATATATATATATATTTATTTATTTATTTATTTATTTATTTATTTATTTATTTATTTATTTATTTATTTATTTATTTAAACAACCTCTTGAAGAAATGCCACAGAATTAGAAATCTGTTATTTTTAAGTGATAATATTTCACGGAATAAGAAAATCACTTCCTTGACATTTGAAATTTACAAGAGTTCATTTATTTTTTTCATGAAACGGCCATTAATGCTCCTATATGAGGACCAGCACAAAATGAACGTGGGGGACGGGCAAGGAGAAATACCTTAATACTGCAGATGCAAACCTTCTCCCACACAGGCACAAAATACACCACATCCTTCAAACAGAGATCACACACAGATACAACACCCCATACTGCCAAGTAAAATTAGTGACGATTTTTTTTATTTTAGGGACCACTACAGTAGATTGTAATATTGTAACGTTGGCTATGTAATATTGTAATGTTGGCTAGAGAATCATTATCACTGTGTGTTACATTGTTGTCTTGTTTTACGTGCAGGTGCTGTTTGTTGATAACTGGAGAGTATTGCACGGGCGGGAGTCCTTCACAGGATATCGGCAGCTTTGTGGCTGCTATCTCACCCGAGATGATGTCCTGAACACTGCACGCTTCCTCGGCATGAAAGCCTGATAACAGCACAAAGTAGGCTTGACATGAAGGCAGGAGAAGACCAAACCATCTGACAAATGTATTTCCCATTCAGGGTCACAAGGAGCCGATGCTTTTTAATTACCTTGAATTGATCCTGGTGGCTTCTGATACTTGCAGGACTACGTTCAGTCGCAGACATAATGATGGACAAACCATTTTAATTACTGTAGGTTGTTCCGTGTTTTTTTTAAGCCTTCTGGTTAACAGCAATATATACTACTGTATGCTATTAGCGCTTGCTTTTAATGTGGATTGCAGACAGAGAAACATTCTACCTTTTTTTTTGTACAAAATTGCTTCTCTTAGTAACAACTTCTGCAAAACCTTCCTGCAGTTAGTTATGGTCAAAGGCTGAAGCTCATGAAACCTCAGATGTGTACTGTAGTTTACATCCAGGCTATGTGCAATTCCCACCATAGGTGGCTATCAAGGACAATAAAGATGTTGAGCATGGTTGAGGAAACCCCAGGGTTTCGAAGTATGTCACATTTTACATTCTGTTAAATGGCTGCATTTTTGTTCATTACTGTTATCCTGAAGTCTGGCTTACATGTACATGTGACTTTCTGGACGTGAAGTTGCACCACACCAGCATAAATGATTTGACATTTCAGGTAATCAAGTGCCTTTTGTCTTTTTGTTTTTTTCCTATTTGTGTATAACTTTTTTGGGCAATATGCTTATCAGTGGTGTTAATGTACTCTCATTAAAGTGCCCACGTGATTTTGGTTGTCTCATTTCCCTTGAGCTTAGTTTCTTTGTTTTTTTATTTTATGACTTATGTGATTTTAAAATCTGTGTATAATACTACTATAAATCCCCATTATCTGGATAATTAATGCAGTAAAATATGCATAGGAAAAGACAGTGTTGTAAGCCACTCCTAATGCATTGAAACCAAGGTGGCATATAGGTGAGGGACTGGATAATATCAGATGAAATCGGCACAGGTGGAGTTTTCTTAAATGTGCGTTTATTGAAGAGATTTAATCTGTCTAAGCCCCCTGTTCAACTTTAAAAGCTTTATGGGAAAGAAGGAAAAAAAACATAATTTGGTAAAGAAAATACTTAATTTTGTTGGTCTTAAATGTGGCTATTGACAGTTAAAGTTCTCGTATAGTAGAACTGTTAACCTCTTCTCTAAAATGTTTGTTGGTCTATTAACGCTTTTTAATTTGCTTGTTAGCCATGTGTGCGGTTTATTGTGCAAACTAGTACTGATGAATATCAGGTGATATGCTGTTTAGTAGAAATTCAAGCACACAAGTTAGGAAAGCATTGCAGGGGCTTAGCATTGCATTAATAGTGTGCATATTTGTGCAGAAAATGAATGACTCTGTAGAGGTGTCTGTCGATAAGAGTTTCAAATCCTTGAGCGAGTGTGTGCGTGGGGGAGGGGGGTACAGGGTACAGCTGCATGAAGGATTAGCTGTGCAGTAGTTCAAAGAATGAAATGTGCTGCCCAGGACATACTTGAAAACGAGAGGTAACTCTCAATGTATTACTTCCTGGTAAAATATTTTATAAAGAAATGACATAATTTCAAAAGGCAGGTCATCATAATAATTTGATCCCTACACCCCCAAATACAGTACATAAAAAGCACACAAATCAACCATGTGCAGTCAAAAGCTACAGCACATATTGAATATCGTAATATCAAGAACGGTTTTTGCAGGCTTGTGGAGAAAATTAAAAATAAAAAATGAGAATTTTTTTTTTTTTTTTTGGTCACTCACTCAAGCAAGCAGTGGTGAATTTACAGGTGCATGCGCAGTAATCATCAGCTGTCAAGCAGGAATGAGATTGATTGATTGAAACCAGAAAGACACACATTCAAAGGAATGGTGTGGGAGAGGTGTACTACACTGTAGAGAAGATAAGAAGTTGAAATACCCTGCAGTGCAGTACATTATCCTGTGTGTGTGTGGGTGGGGAGTGCTGTATATGCCAAAATGTGATACTGTTACAGTACTGTACACCCATATGCGTTTCAACAATTTAGAAATGAGACATACAGCACTGCAAATGTATGTAAACGCATACCCCACATTAACGTACACAATGGGTTCAGAGCATGTATGTAAAGCGAAAATGTACTTAAAGTGAAGCACTATTTTTCCCCACTTATCGATGCATGTACTGTACTGCAATCGTCATATACGTGCATAACTGATGTAAATAACGCATTTGTAACAGGCTCTATAGTCTCCCCGCTTGCTTCGGTACAGGTAGGAAGCCAGTATTGCTGTTCAGGACGTGCTGACAGGCGCATGCGTGAGCTCCCGTTTGCCTATTGGGCGATATGTACTTACTCGCGAGTGAACTTAAAGTGAGTGTCCTTAAACCGGGGTATGCCTGTATACAGTAAATATGCAAATTTACAATTACTCCGCGCGCACACGCAGACTGTGTACTGACGTAGGTTGAACTGCTAAAGTATTAGACTTCCAAGACAGCAGCTCGCGAACGCCCCCCTGAGTTTTTAGCCGGTATTGCAGTATTGCAGACAGCGATAATAAAATGCTAATATTACGAGCGCTAAAATAACACAATTCACTCCGGACCAAAAAAAAAAACACGCATCTGCCCGCGATTATCAGAGCGCCGTGGATCCGGCCCCATTAGGATAAAGGCGGCCGCCATTGTATATAGTGCACAATATGAACAAATGTAGTATGAGTTATGCAGGAGATTAAAGCGAGGTATGATCCTGTATTATTTACTCAACAATTTGACATCAACTTGGCAATTCTACTGACTACCTTATTTCAGTATATTTTAAAGGAGTACAAGGCAAACAGCCTTGTGTGTCCTATCTATCTCTCATGAGACTGCTACTTACCACCAATTCTGTTCTTTACTGTGGTCTAATGTAAATGTTACTCTCTGTCCATTACAAACTACTACCTCATTGCCCCACACCTAATATAATCATACTCTGGACTACTCCATGAAATGCTTTGATCTACGGAATGTTGGCGAGCTCTAAAAACCAGCATACCTAGCACCACTCAGTCTCAGGGCAAGCATCGCAACTTTGAGTCTGCAAACAATTATCCATATTTATATTTATACTGCTACTCTCTTGAACAGGGGTTATTGAACTCAACCCAGGCCCTCCTTTCTCAACTCTGTCCCATACACCTTTTTACATTCCAAAAACTGTCGCCCATATAAATATTCAAAGCCTGCTGGACGAATTAGGGGTGTGGTGTTTTCTTACATAAGACTAAAGCCATAATCCTCATTGTAACATAGCCACCTCCTAAAATATTTGATGCATCCATCTCCAAGCAGGGATACTCCGTTTAAAAAAAAAAAAAAAAAAAAGTATGCTAGTACATTGCTTGCCCAACTTCTTTTGAAATCCTTGTTGGTAAAATGTGACTACCCTTCTGTAAGCCTATTAATGGTGGCATTTACCGACCCCCCCCCCAAAAAAAAGCTGCACTACAATCCTTGATTATCACAGTTTCTTGGCACAATTGCCGAATATGAAGAATCAGCAGTTAGTTGTAGGTGATTTTAACCTGGATTGAATTGACCCTAAAAAACAATAAAATCTTGATTCAAGTAATTAAATTTAACCCAACTAATTTGCCAACCCACACGGATAAATTTAACATCTGGCAACCATTCCGTGCGAGATTGGATCATATCCTCTGGTCCCAACAGAATCCAATCCTCTGCTACCATAGTGTACTTTACATTTTCAGTGACCTGTGTACTGTGTAAGGAAAATCAAGCACTAAAGTTCTCACTAGAACATTTAGAAACTTTAACACACAACAAACAGCATCTTAAAGCTCTGATACCCATGCTCCATTACTCGGGTTAAGTGTACGGGGGCCCACTTACCGTGGGTTTCAGTTGACTTTGTACGGCACAATAATGTTAGGGTTGCACTGTGGAAAAGATACAAAGTAATTGGCACTACCAATGATCTTCACCACAGATGCCTGCGGAATACATGCACGAGGCAAACCAGATCAGCAAAAGCCCAATATTACACAGACAATCTATCAAAATAAATCGAATCCAGCAAACTTCTGGAAGGTCATCAACATTATATTTCAGCCTTCTAGCCATCAACAACAATCTAATATATAAAAAAAAAAGGATGATACTACTCTGATAAATCCCACTGACATTGCAAATACTTTGTGGGTTTTGCTACATCCCTACTATACATGATTACATAGTAGATGAAGTTGGAAAAAAGGCATCCATCAAGTTCAACCTACGCTAAATTTAGACAACAGATACTTTATTCTATTTCTATACTTATTGATGCAGAGGAAGGCAAACAAAAAACTCCGGTGAGATATCCAATGATATCCCATAAAGGGAAAAGTAAATTCCTTCCTGACTCCAAGAATTGGAAATCGGATTACTCCCTGGATCAACATCCTTACCATGCTTACTTATTTGGTATATTCCTGTATACCTTTTGTGCCGATGAAGCGGTACCTTTGCCTTAAATTAAAGGCAGGTTGCCCGGCAAGGTAACCCCCGAGTCATCAAATGTGTTTTTAAAGTGTCAACTCTGCGGTCTAGGGTTGACTGCAGTTTTAGAAATGTATGTTAGTCTGTGTTTAAGGGGTTAAATGGAGAAGTATGTCTGGGATTGTGAAGAATACAGAATTGTAACTGCCTTAACCACAGACTCAAGTGGATACTTGACTTGTGGTTAGCTAAGTGTTCCGAGATTGTAACAAATGTTTGATGTGGTTGGTGTCAATTTAGGTGAATTGTATCATTGCTTTGGGAAAATACAGTTTAAAGCCCACATGTCAAAAGCTTATCCAATTTAAGGTATAACTTTTATTTGGAATGTCCTAGTGTTCTGATTTTTTGTATGCAAACGATTAGGAGGGAAACATGTAGACTGATATGATTTTATTAATGGTACCATGTGTGTAAATGCATAAACGGGCATAGCCCTTGCGTAGGTACCTTTACAGTTATGTGAGATGGGGGGATTGACATGACAGGTAGGGGACAGCAGATACATTAAAAGATTCACCCTGCTAGTTTGACACACCAGACATACTGTCGCCAGGCAAGGAAGGGGGGTCAGGTATGCTAAGCAGGTCACGTGAGGGTTTAGCGCATGATCCTTAGCTTGCTTGACGCCCTCTGCCCGGCTACAGGCCCTATTGGCAACTTAGGGATAGGAATTGGGGCTGAGAAGCCGGCGCCACAGCAAACAGTCAAGGTCCCAATGAATCCGGTGATACAAAAAGCTTTATTGGTATAAGACACACGATAGGAAGCAGGCTACATCACCACCACCTCTTCTACGCGTTTCACGCTATTACAGCGCTTCGTCTCCGCGTAGAGGAGGAGGTGATGATGTAGCCCGCTACCTAGTGTGTCTTATACCAATAAAGCCTTTTGTATCACCAGATTCATTGGGACCTTGACTGTTTGCTGTGGCGCCGGCTTCTCAACCCCAATTCCTCTGCTTATCTTCATCCGGATGCACGCAACGGAACGCGAGTAAAGAGGGCAGGGACCCAGGACGGATCAGCTGACCGGAACAAGCTTAGTGCCCCTGAGCCCCGACCTTCACTTGTGGCCCCCCTCCGCAGCCTCCGACGCACGTTCCCTCACTGTCAGATCACCGACACATTGGTGTCATATCCCCCAGCTGTTTGCCTGAGCGCATAACAGCACTGGATTTCGCGCAATTTAGGGATAGGACAGAATTTGGCTCCCACGCCAAAGATTGGTTGCCCATTGCCCAGATAGGATTGGGAAGGTATGATAAACCCGTGCACACCGTCGGGAAAGGGTTCTCTGCTGTAACATCAGGAAGGAGTACGTGGTGGTGAGAGGCGGTTTTATCATCACCACCGATTTGTACCCCGCTCAGGATTTCGTTAGATCTAAGGACTTGGAAACGAATTCTGCAAGGGCAGAACGAAATTCTTTTATTTGCCTGAAATATAGGGGTGGCAAGTTGCGCCTCTAGCCAAAAGACTGTCCTGTTTCCTGCTTGCATGTCAACCCCGCTCTGGGAAATGATACCTAGAGACCACAGTGCTTGAACTTTCGTTCCAGAAACCTGTTATTTCGATAGAGTAAGTGTTTATTTGTGATATTTTGGTAATTCAAGTTGTGTGTGCTCTTTATGTGAATAAATACCATTTATTTTATTTCATGTTTTATTCAATCAAAGGATCCAGAGGGGAAAAGGTGTTAAAAAGCTTGGTCTCCCGTGACACCTTTCCTTTCTAAAAAGATATCCAACCTTTTTTTCAACAAATTTATTGTAGCTGCCATCACAGTCTCCATGACTAATGAATTCCATATTTTAACTGCTCTTGCTGTAAATAACCCTTTCCTTTGTTGCTGGTGAAATCTCCTTTCCTCCATCATTTGTACTGCCCTTGGGATGAATAGTTCATTTGAAAGCTCCTTGTACTGTCCCCAAATATAATTGTATATAGTTATCATATCCCCTCTTAGACGCCTCTTTTCTAATGTAAATAAATCTAACTTAACTAGCCTCTCCTCATAAGATAGATTGTCCATCCCCTTTATTAATTTGGTGGCTCTTCTCTGCATTCTCTCTAGTTCCAGAATGTCTTTTCTAAGGAGTGGTGCCCAAAATTGTACTCCATACTCAAGGTGTGGTCTTACTAATGCTTTGTAAAGGGGCATAATTATGTTTACTTCCCTTCCATCCATTGCCCGTTTGATGCAAGCTAAGATCTTGTTTGCCTTCCAGGCTACTGCATGAATTTGGGAACTATTGCTAAGCCTGCTGTCTGCAAGCACTCCTAAATCCTTCTCCGTCAACGATTCCTCAAATTTATCCCCATTTAATGTGTACGTTGCCAGTTTATTCTTGCATCCCAAATGCATAACCTTACATTTATCTGTATTAAACCTCATCTGCCATTTACCTGCCTACGTTTCTCCAAGTCCTTCTGGAGAGATATTACATCCTGCTCTGATTCTACTACCTTACATAATTTAGTATCTTCAGCAGAGATGGAGACTTTGCTCCCGATGCCAACCTCAAGGTCATTAATAAACAAGTTAAAAAGCAGGGGCCCCAGTTGCGATCCCTGAGGTACTCCACTCATAACTTTAGCCCAACCTGAAAAAGTTCAATTTATGATAATCCTCTGTTTTCTATCCTTCAACCAAAAATCCAGGTGCATACATTATTACGGAGTCCAATTTGCTTTATTTTGTATACCAACCTCTTGTGTGGAACCGTATCAAAAGCTTTGGCAAAATCTAAGTAGACCACATCAACTGCATTACCCTGATCTAAATTCCTACTTACCTCCTCAAAGAAACAAATAAGGTTAGTTTGACACAATCTATCCTTCATAAATCCATGCTGATTTATTGCTAATGATTTTGTTTTCCATAAGGTATTCCTGAATATTATCCCGTAATAAACCTGCAAGTAGTTTCCCCACTATTGAAGTCAGGCTTACAGGTATGTAATTCCCTGGTTGTGATCTAGTTCCCTTTTTAAATGTAGCCACCACATCTGCTTTACGCCAATCTTGTGGTACTGAGCCTGTGGAAATGGAGTCCTTGAATATTAAATATAATGGTTTTGCTATTACTGAGCTTAACTCCTTGAGAGCTCTTGGATGTATGCCATCGGGGCCAGATGCCTTATTTACTTTAATTTTTTTTCAAGCTGCTTATGAACTTCCTCAGTTAACCAATTTTGTGGCTTCCTCCTGTGGCACTACTATTGAAATGGATTCTTCCCTGGTAAACACAGAGGCAAATAATTTGTTTAATACCTCTGCTTTTTCCTTATCTCCAATAATCTGCCTACCCATCTCACACTGAAAGGGTTTTATATTTTCGTTTCTCATTTTTTTGTTATTAAGCTACTTAAAGAACATTTTAGGGTTGATCTTACTTTCTATTGCAATCCTTTTCTCATTGTCCATTTTTGCTCATTTCATTGCCCTTTTTGCAATTTTTGTTACATTGCTTATAATTCTGATACAATGCCTCTGTCCCTTCTGACTTAAAGAATGTAAACGCCTTACTCTTCTTGTCCATTTCCTCCCCTGCCTGTTTATTTTGCCACATTGGTTTTGACTTATTTATTTTATAGGGTATATACGGATGAGTGTGCTTTTCTAACAATGTTTTAAAGACTGCCCATTTATCTTCTACATTTTTCCCTGCAAAAATATCATCGCAATGTATTAGTTGTAGATAAGCCCTCAGTTTATTAAAATCTGCTTTTCTAAAGTTTTAAGGTCTTTGTTGAACCCAAGTAATCTGTTTTTTGATAATTTATTTCAAATGAGACCATGTTATGATCACTGTTATCCAAATGTTCAAGAACTTGAATATTTGTTATTACTTCTACATTGTTTGATATGACCAAATCAGTATTGCCCCTCTCCTGGTTGGTTTCTCAATAATTTTGTTCATATAATTGTCTTTAAGCACCCCCAAAAACCTGTTTCCTTTTGTTGTAATGCTAATATAATTGCCTCAGTCTATGTCTGGATAATTAAAATCACCCATTATGCAAACATGACCCAGTTTTAATGCCTTCTCCATTTGCAAAAGTATTTTAGCTTCCTCAATCTCACCGATATTTGGTAATATACTTTATACTCCACTGCTAATTTCTATCCACAATGTCTCTACATTTTCATCATTCTCTTTGTAAACATCTTCCCTTATTATAGGCTTTAGATCCGGTTTAACATATAAACATACTCCACCTCCTCTTCTATTTGCTTGATCCTTCCGAAAAAGGGAATAACCCTCTAAATTTACTGCCCAGTCATGATTTTCATCCCACCATGTTTCAGTAATGCCTATGATATCATACTGCTCCCTTGCAGCTATTAATTCAAGCTCCCCCATTTTATCTGTCAGGCTTCATGCATTAGCAAGCAGTTTTTTTTTCAGCCTGAAAAAATATATTGATATTGAAGATTGGGGAGTGATGTTAATGGGTTGGCTAGTGTTAATATTATGTCGTCTGTGAAGAACGAGATTTTATAGTTTATATCCCCAATTATAATGCCTTGAATATTTTCCGGGTTTTATCTGAGGCTTGTCTTCCCGAGATAAACTCAACCTGATCAACAGGTATCAGCCTTGTTAGAGGTTCAGTCGGTTGGCTAAAATGTTACTATAGATCTTAAGGTCAGTGTTCAGCAACGATATTGGTCGATAACTGCCACATTGGAGAGTGTCCCGGCCCTCTTTGTGTATAATGGCCACATTTGTGGTGGACATAGTTGTGGGTTTCGGTTTACCCTCTAAAAATGAATTATTAAACATTTATAGCATGTACTGGGAGAGGATTGACAGGTTTTTTTTAATAGTATGCATTAGTGAGGCCATCAGGACCCGGGGATTTTGTTAATTTCAGGGATTTAACTGTTTGTTAGCTCTATTTGTTAAATTTTACCATTTAAGAGCGACTAGTTTGGCTGAGGTCAGATGGGGAACGTCGCACCCCTCCAGATATACGGAGATAGATTCTGAATTCGAGAGTTGGGGATGCTCTTTGGGGGGTTTCAAATTGTATAATTTATTGTAGAATTCAGTGAATTCTTGAGCAATCTCCTGATCATTGTGGGTAGTTACACAATTTTTACGTTTAATTGAGGAGACTTGCGATCCAACTTTCATACCTCTAAGTTTATTAGCAGGAAGTCTGTCAGCTTTGTTCACCTTGTCATAATATTGTTGGTTGGTCCATTTCAGAGATCTCTCAAAATCCTCTAAATGAACCTGTTTTAGAACCAGTCTAGCATCTGAGAGGACTTTATACCATTTTTTTTTAATGGGTTGGTCTTATGTAACCTTTCCAATTCAGCAATTTTGTCCGATAATTCCTTGTATAGTTTTTAGTTTGCTTTTTTTCCTATGTGAGGCTATAGAGATGAAATCACCTCTGACCGTTGTTTATGAGCTTCCCAGAGCATCGACGGCTCAGAAACAGATCCTTTAGTATAAACAAAGTATTCGCTCAGGTATAGCTTGATTTTATTTTCAACCTCGGGGTAGTTTAACAGGGAGTCATTTAATCTCCAATGTAACACTCTACTTTTAACAAAGGGGGGTGGGGGGGTAAAATCAATAGGCGCATGGTCAGACCATGTACAGTAATTGAACCAATATCTGAACGGGAGACTGCATGGAAATCATTTTTGGTCATTAAAAGTAGCCTATCTGCGAATAAGTCTGATGGGGGAGGGGGGGTTTGCTTTTTTTTTAATGTGCATTTTATGGGCCTGACCCAGATCAGTGGCTATATCCATCTCTGGGGCCAAAATCATATTCATGTCTCCTCCGACCACAAGCAAAGACGTATATCGCTGATCGACTGACTCTAAGACCATTCTCAGAAATTTAGTTTGGTTCTCATTAGGTGCGTATATATTAACCAGGGTAATTGCTGTTCCTGAGAGTGAGCCGTGTATGATCAGAAATCTGCCTTCCGGGTCTGTAATTACTTTCTCTGCACTAAATGTGACCCCGTGCCTAATTCGAATCGCTATGCCTGTTTTTTACTGCCAAATGACATGTAGTAAGCAGAAGGGAAAACACCCCTAAATGTGTTGGGGGGGTTAGAGGGGGGGATAATGGACACTGAAGTGAGTCTCCTGGAGAAACAGGACATCACATTTTGTCCTTTTAAATTCTTTGAGCGCAAGGCTCCTTTTCCTATTAGACTGAAGACCCTTTACGTTAAGCGTAATACATTTAATTGAGGCTGTCAGCCATTTTCCAAAGAAGTGAGATTTGATTTCAGATCCCTTGCAAGACTTCGTTATTATCTCCTCGTCAGTATTTGTTTGATCCTGTGTTTGATCTTTGTCTTTGGATGCACGTGCCTCGGCGCCTTCATGGCCTCCACTGCTGTGAGCCGCAGATCCCCGGTTTCCCCCAAAATAGCGGGCAACATCTTGTTGGGTCTGTTTTTTCATCCTTGCAGATCGAGACGTCCACTTCACGCAGCAGGAGGAATGTTTAGTGGTCGAAATAAGGAATAAGTTATAAATCTAGATTATGTCTGCGGGTCCCCTCGCTAAGTTTCTTTCCCCAGTGACGGCATAAGATGTCTCCCAATTAGAACATTTTTAATGAAGTTAAGTCATTCAGTATTGCAGATATCTGTTGTCTTTTCTCTGTAGGTGGAGTTTTGGCTATTATGTGAATATTGCCTAATGGAGAAGTCAAGTATGGCCACTTCAGCAGTACCCAAGATAGAATCCAGCTGCTTCTTTATTTATTTATTTATTTATTTATTTTGTGGGGGGTTGGTTCTAAGTCTCTCTCCTCCCATTGCCTGCTGCTGACCTCACCTTTTTTAAGTCTATGGAGCTTAATTGTGTATTTTCAGGGTATCTCTGGTGTTCCTTCCCCCTAGGGCGAGGACAAGGTGAGGTCCAATGGACTGGGTGGCCCCCTGATCCCCCTCCAGACCTCACCCCTCGGCACTAGAGCCAGGGGAGCCTGTACCTTTTAAATGCTGCTGTATGGGCACTCACAGTTTCTCCTCTCACCAGAGCAGAACCCTTTCAGCTGGTGCTCCTCTCCTGCGATTTGTCAGCCCATGAAGAGGCTGGTACGCGCGCATCAGCCACCCAGGCAGCAGACAGACAGGCAAGTTGATTGCACCCAGTGCCCTCCTCCACTTACCGATCGATGGTGGCCATTTTGTTCCGGGGCCAATGCAGGACAGTACGCCCCACGGAGATTGCCTCTGCCAGTAGAAGCAGACTGCGATCACCGCAGCGGGGGGCTCCCCTCATGTTTCAGCACCGGGCCTGGTATTTGAGAGGGGCACCTGATCTTCACCGCGTCAGCGCTCTGCCAGTGGCTCTCCAGAATGAAGATGCCACCGCGTTCCCAGATCTTCAATGGCCATGTATTTTAATGCAGGTCCGGTGGCCATTTTAGGTGGCTTGTGTCCCGTGTAATTAGGCCAGAAAGGGGTAAGGCAAATACCTGACTCTCGTTCAGGTACAGTAGCTCCTGTCAAATTTATGTGGGAATTCCAGGGCTTATTCCCTTTATGCTCCTTTTTTTCCTGCCTCAATTTGCCTGATTTTCCTCTTTTTTGAGGGTTTATCTGCAGTGCCTCTATGGAGCTGAGCTAGTGCGACTGCTCTGCTCCACATCCAGGCCACGCCCCATAACTATCCTCTTTTAAAAGTTTTTGCAACAAGATAGTCTGGGATGGAATTGGGACAACTTACTGGTGCAATATTCCTAGATTTTGCAAAGACTTTTGGTACAGTTATCTTGTTAAATAAGCTTTAGTTCTTTGGAATAGGGGAACACGCTTTAAACTGGTTTCACTTTTATCTATTGGGTCGATCCCAAAATGTGTCTATTTTGGACTTTAATCCCTTGGACATCACCTTTGTGGTCTCGTAAGGCTCTGTTCTGGAGCCCTGTAAGAGATGTGTGCAGAGGTACATATAATGGAGACCGATTTTGGATAAATTATATCTTGGTTTTATTGAGCCTGTTTCTTTATCCAGGCAAAACATACAAAAACAATGAAATAACAAACCCCCTATCCCTTTGTAAGGGCTAACTTACTACCGCAGACCCTATCTGCAGGACTGGAGGGATATTCCCATTACCAGCCTATAACCCCAAAGTCTCAGGAGGTACCTTAAGCAGGTGGCCCTCCATGTCAGTCTCTGGCAGGTTCTTGGGTCCTCTGTGTCCAGGAAATATAGGTGTCTGGGTGTCTTGATCTCAGCACAGCCGTTGTGCTCAATACAGTGTCCGTGTGCAGGCTTTTCTGCTCTCCTTCTGTCAGCCCAAATGTGAGCTCTGTGTGTCTCACATGAGGCTTTTTACAGAGCTCTCATTAGTCCAGGTGGAGACTAGTTAATTGAGTGGCTGCAATTAACTATCTCTCTGCTGGATTCTCAGATATCTAAGGCTGCTTTATTTAAACAGAGATAAGTCCCTGTTACAGGCCCCTACTGTTTTCAGTCTTCATTAATGAACTACATTCAGATGTAGTGTTATTTACTTGAAAACTGGGCGCTAGGAAACTGCAGCTGAACGGAGCCTGACCGATCACAGCTTCCCCATGCCAAAAAACTCAGTACACCCATCTCTCAATGAGGATTAACGCAGCGAGGGTTCCTGCTTCTCAATGGGACTACCGCTGGGTTAATTCTCCCAGGCTACGCCACTCTGGAAGAGCTGAGCAGTGAGAAGCGGTCCCTCGGTCTCCCTGCACAGCGGTCCCTCTGTCTCCCCGCACAGCGGTCCCTCTGTCTCCCCGCACAGTGGTCCCTCTGTCTCCCCGCACAGCGGTCCCTCTGTCTCCCCACACAGCGGTCCCTCGGTCTCCCCGCACAGCGGTCCCTCGGTCTCCCCGCACAGCGGTCCCTCGGTCTCCCCGCACAGCAATTTAAAATGAAAGTTTTATTTATACTACGGTAGGATTGAAGCAGGGGGTCTCCAAAGCTGAACCGCATTACTACCGGTTTCAGGGACCCCCTGCTTCATGAGGTACAGGCCTCCGTATGAGGTGCCGATATCTCCTGCAAGTTTAAATGTTCCAGTCAAGTGACAAGGACATTTAAACTTGCAGGACATGCCGGCACCCAATACGGAGGTCTGTACCTCAGCGGGTCCCTGAACCTGATAGTAATGTGGTTCAGCTCTGGAGACCCACTGCTTCAATCCTACTGTATGGTATAAAAATATAGTAACAGCAGAGCTTCATTACCTTAGTGGCTAACAGCTAAGGTAATTAAGGTGTTAACCCCCCCCCCCCCCCCCCCCCCCCCCGGAAGCCTATTAACACATCATGGAGCAACTACCCCCCTTCACCCACCCCTTTTACCCACAACACCATATACAGAAATGGGCCAATCGGATTGGTGGATGTACCTTATGATTCCATCAAGTTTGGTAGAGAAGTAATTCTGTGTGAAACCTTATACCTGGATGCATGGTACATCCACCGATTGTTGGATTTACCATGCGTCTTGTCAAATGTGACGCCACAGGCCTTATGTAAGACATGTCACGTCTAATTTGATAGGAAGGCGATCATGAGGCAACACCTACTGTTCCTGTAGAAGAAAGAAGATATACTCACCGGTGAGTTCTCTTCAAGCAACAGAGGATCCTGGACTTCAAGCTGATGATCATTGGTTCGTGGGTCAAGAGTTGATTGGTGCTGAAGCTGGATGAGGAGGATGAGCCTTCATCCCGGTAAGGGCAAGAAACACATTTATTGACTATAGGATGCCCATTGATAGCCACATTAGGAATCTGTGGCTATGCTGTTGAAGGCATAGATAACCACTGTGCTATTAGCCTATTGACCATTAATTTGTGTGGTGGGGAGGGGGTTGTTGGAGGTACAGTGGGAGGGTAGTAGGGTGCCTATTGGTTGCCAATGTGGCTATCTGTCCCCGATGAGGGCATAGATAACCACAGTGACAATCAATGAATTAACTGGCTAGTGTTTGTTTTGATTGTATGGTAACTTGTATATTATTTTATTGTAATGTGCAGTACTGTATATTTGAAATGCAAAAGCGTTATTAGCAATATTTGGTTTAAAGGGCTTTTGCCCATTCCTGTTTGGTTGTGGTGGGGGGATGGGGGGGTGTTGGTGGTAGAGGGTAGTCAGGCCTCCTGGGTCACTAGCGGGAGGGGTTAAACGCTTAATTACCTTAGCAGTAGTACCACTAAGATCATTAAGGGATTTACTCATCCCACTACCCACCTGGGAGTCCTAACCACCCACCCTAGGGCAACTACACCCTTCACCCCCCCCCCTCTACCACCGACAAACCCGGTACTGGTGTTTTATTGGTTGGGCATCAGCCCTTTCTGGAGTGTTGATGCTGATGATGACATAGAGGAGGAGGAATGCCTTTATTCTGGTAGGGGTAAGTTCAACATTTTTTAATGTAATTTGTACTATATATTTGAATAAGCAAAAGTATTACTAGCTGTATTTAGCTAATAGGGCTATGGTCCATTCCTGTGTGTGGTGTTGGGGGGAGAACGGTGAGTGAAGGGGGTAGTTGACCTGGAATTGAAACTGGGTCTCTGGAACTGAACTGGATAACTTTCAGGTCCGTGGATCCCCTGCTACCCGAGGTACGGGGTACTAGTATCACCAGCAAGTTTAAATGTCGGGCTGTAATGCAGGACATTTAAACTTGCAAGAGATGCCAGTACCTCGGGAAGCAAAGGGTCCCCAGACCTGAAATTAATGTGGTTCAGCTACGGATACCCCCTGCTTCAATCTCATGTTCTTAAAATTATCAAGCCAAACTTTTCTGCTTGTGTTCCCCTGTCTGCTCTCTTCCCCTCCCCCCCTGCTCACACGCCCCCTTCTTACCGGCTCCATGGCATGGTGGCGTCATATGAGGTCACAACGTCATGTGAAAATGCATTGACATGGCGACACGTCGCCGAAGAGGTGGCTGAGACCAGGTAAGAGAACTTATAGAGGACTTGCGCCTCCCCAGGCATTTAATTTAAATGCTTTGGGGAAGAGCGCTGGCCTCTGTAAATGCCACCCGCTCCCACCCCCCCAAAAATCTCATGTCCCCAGTTTGCGCACCCTTACACTACACAACGGAAACAACGTACCAGAGACTCTCAAAGCCGCCTCCAGTTTAAGTTCTTTCAAGACTTCTGTCTGTTAAATATGCCCATAACATATATTGTCCCTAACTATCCAAATATAACATCATTATAAGTCTTAGCCCAGGACATACTTGAATATAAGAGCTAACTCCCAATGTATTATTTCCTTGTAAAACATTTTATGAATAAATAATAAATATGTTTTTACCTTAATAGATCATGGAGGAGTCATGCAGTGCTTAAATGTATTGCTCACAATTCCCTACCTTTTTTTTGGATCGGTCTGACTTCTATAAAGCTTTCGGTGATTACACGCCAGAATCTGCACATTTTCTCACATGTACCAGCAAAAATTAGTCTAGCTTCTCAGCAATCGGGATGGGAATAGGAGGGTTATGCTTTAACATTACAGAGCTGAAAAAAAGAAAAATTGGGAGGGAGGACTTTCTTCCGTAGCATAAACAAAACGTAACCAAATAAGTGCATCGATATTAACCATACCAAGTAACTAATGATGGCTATTGTAATTGCTGCAACAATATATTTTGCAATTGTGAACATAAAGTGGAGATATTAAGGCAATAAGGGGAAACATATTATTTTTACAATTGGTTTGAATACTACAGATGCAGGGGCCGTTATTCGAACATACTGTATCACTGAGCTGTTTTCGTGTGCGCTCCTGCACTCCATGCGGCCAATCACGCCGTTGCTTTGTTTGAATTTCATGGATCCCGATTTCTTTGGGTGCAATTCTTCGCGTTTCCGTGGCAGAAATGAATGAATTGTAATGTGCACAATACAGTACTGTATCAATTTTGCAGGTATTTAAAAACCAGAACAATAAAATGCCATTTTCTGCACTCGATAAAAACTATTCAACACGCGGTCATAACTCACCATGACATGGGTATTCCGAGGTATACAACGCAAGATATGTTTGAATAACGGCCGCTGCATATGTACATCACTACATTTGTTATACTACATCCCAAAGTGGTATGCAACTGATATGATCTTCATTAAGATCAATGGTTTTTCCCATTATAAGTCACTTACAGATCTGCAGCCTCTGCAGCTTAATATTATGTGACATATACATTTGACAGAAATAACACCTACACCACATACTGTAGGTATTTAATTCTGTATTATACATGGAAATATTAGGAAAAATGTTTGGTGTGATAATATCATTTTATTGTACTTCACACACTGAGCTTTAGTGATAATGAGAAATCATGTCTATACATCATTAAGAACACACATCTATTTGGATTTAAGAGAGCAGAATTTGGATGAGCTCTTTACAATCACCTGAACATTGTTTGTGTATGTGAATGAGTAGCTCTGAGAGTGCGCATTGAGTGAGCACATAAACGGCCACATTTACTAAATGGTGTTGCTCCATAAGACACCTTACAGTCCATTTGGGTCAATGGAAGCCAAAGGGCCATATTTACTATGCCATGCTGGAATATGTCTTATGTACATTGGTGGTACTATTTCGTAACAATGGCCTAAAAGGGGGCTGATTATTATCCAAACACCAGGTGTGGTCAACCATGCAAATGTATTTATAATGGAGCTTGCATTTGCCAGGGAGCAGAAAGGAATATTCAGCACTTTTGTATATCAAATACATATGCATACACAGGAGTGTTGTGTATAAGAGGAAACCAGTGAGACAGCAGATATTCATAAGTTAGAGTGAGCTCATGGAAAGAAACAGTGGTTATAAAAAGGATGTTGAGAGAAGTTGAAACCAAAAGTAGAAGATATTGGTAAAATGTAAAACTCAATGAAGTATTTTATCTTCTTTATTATATCATGTATTTTATTAGTACAAACGAGTGAGGGGGTGGTTGATAACAGCATTTATTGGACCAATAGTTTCTGAGTATGAATATTGTGCTTATGCTTTCAGGACCACAAAATGTTAAATCTGCGCAAGAGCACTAAAGGGCCATGAACATTTGTGTATAGTAACATCTATGCAAAATTACTTGCTAGCCTAATCAAAATCGGCAAAGAAATCAATTTTTTAGAGACAACTACAGAATTAATGTTTACATAGCATGTCAATGGAAGCTGAAAAATCTATTTGTTCTGCAATAGCGTTATTTAGTGCAGCCTTGCACATGAGATCTTATGTTTAGGAGCCTGCTGTAAAATCTTGTGGCCCACACTTGGCAACAATGTGAGTCTTTCCCCTTTTATCATATCTTCGTCTATCTATCTCATCCCTCTGTACCATCTCTTGCTACTCTCTATGTCCCTCTTTTGTGTTCTGTGTCTGCATCCTCTTGTGTCTTATGGAATAGCATTGCTAAGTAAGTATGGGCCTTAATGACTTGTGTATGTAGCCCTGTTTCCCCTAGAACACAGGAAGCAACCAGTGCTGCCCTTATACTTGTTGGCTCCAGGAGCCTGAGCCTCTGCCATGGAGAGCCTGGGTATATACTTACTATGGTGCAGCAACTCCACCTGTGAGGGATCCCAGCAGAGCGGAAGCAGCCCCTCACAGGACACAATAAATTGAACACACACAGTAATAAAAATCGAGGAACCATTAATCTCTATAGTGATTAGATACACAACTGCCCCACGCCTCACAGGGCCTTTACCCCCACCGTAATTCCCAGCACTGTGTATCTCACACCATGTCCACACAGTGATGCATAAGTCCCTTGGTCACTTAGCCCAACAGTGTCCCCAAAGAACCCACCCTTATAGACGTGATCAGCGCCTGTGTTGTACCGGTATGGTGGTGCACTTTACAGACTGCACCTGCCGGGTGCTTCAGCACCCTGTCCGCAGAGGCTTCAAAAAGGATCCGCCGTCCTCCTCAGCGACGTCCCTCAAGGGTGGTCCCACCCAGATAATGTCTCTCTCTTGTTGGTGAGGCCTGGTCCCAGACCTCTCCTCTGGGATTGCAGCATCCGCTGTGTCCCTAAGTATCTTGCAATGCTATTGGGATCCGTTCCCTATTCTAGGCATGTCTCTGGAGCAACCACAAACTCATCGAATGATTTACGGCCTATCTGGGGTGTAGGGGTATGCTGGCCCAGTGCAGAGGCTACCTGCCTCTCTGCACGGACCTTCTGTCCCCTATCCCTGCCTGCCACACACTGCCTAACGTGGTCTGGGTCTGATGACAATATCCTCTCAACCAGGGAAATCCTAGAGCCCTATTGGCTGCTGAGCAACAGCTGAGCATCTCCTGCGCATGCGCGACTTAATAATGGCTGCCGCGCTAGTCGCATCCTTTGCGCATGCACATACTACAAAATGGCAGCTCCCTGAGCACTCGGGCTGCCGCAGAGCCTCCAAAGCACTGTAGCGCTCCCTGCACACTGCCCCCACCTTGCTGAGGAGCCGGCTGTCTGTCGCTGACTCCGACGACACCTGCACCTTCCTGATGTGCGCACCCGTGTGACCCGTGGAGGTAAGGGGGGGTCACTGGGAGCCCAAGGGGCCTGGGGATACACACTCCCCCTCGTGAAAACCACAATGACCTCGCTTGGGAATGCATACACACAATTTTATGAATGAAAAATGCAATACATAACTATGGTTCAAATATCACTCCACTTAAACAATGTTGTACAGTTCAGTAAACATGTTAATCACGGAGGCCAGCTTAGCTTTTGCCAGCTGCTGAGACTCATAATGGGGTGCCCCTAATTGATCATACACCACTCTATTAGGTGGACACCTCACTTTTTGACTCAGACAAGTCTCAGTCTCTGATGCTTCTTCATAAACAAATGGTTCTGGGGCTTGAGGCTCCATTTCTCTGGCGAATCGAGGTGAATTGGATAGCAAACAGTTTCTATTAGGCACAAAGCTAGGACTACTGGGGTTAAGAGGACGGCTCGTGGAAGTCGCTGTAGACAGGTCTTTGGGTGCATTACCTGGTGGTCCTTCGGGAGGTGCACTTCTCATCGTTCTCCCAACTGAGCACATAGCCGCACCTTTCACTCTTCTGACAGTGGAGAGTCCCCGAATTCGAACGGTAGCTCTTCAGGCTCTTCCCCCACACGAGCCGCATTTACTGTCGCTATGCTGTCCACAGGAACAACAGGATATATCCTGCCCAGACTTTGTCCTACTTCAAACGGCACTGGATGCAAGGAAGTATTTTGAATAGACACCGTAATTCTCTCGGATTTCTGAAATCCACTCACGTACTTCAGGTATCACTCTGTATCCCCAATGAAGCTCAGCACCATAGGGGGTCTCTAGCGAAAACTATTAGCTCCATAGCGACCATGATACTTGACCATCGCCGTCATGTGACTCACTCCCCTGGTGGAATCTCTACTAGCCCTCGTTCTTGGTTGAAGATTTCACCTTACTCTTCTTGGGACGCTACCCTATAGCATTCATCCCTTAGGCCGGGAGATATTTTCAGTAATGACAAAGGTAGCTCATGTGCTTCGTGAAGGTAAGAGCGAATCACAGATCTCACTATGTCCAAGTTCGTTCCCAATGTGATGGGTGCACTGGGATGTTCCCATGACTCAGGGTAGACCAGGGCTTCCACCGTCATGGGGTACGACCGGTTAGTGTTCAACTGCAGGATGTCCACCTTTAACCATCACTATCCCATCGATGGGATAATCGTCTTTACTCAGACCCCACAACTTCATCTTTTCCGCTGACTGCAAGGGAAGATGACTGAGGTGTTGGTCATAATATGGCCAGTAGATGATAATCACCTGAGACCCAGTGTCCAGTAGAGCTGAGGAATAGACTCCTTACACAATGACTCTTATTATAGCGATGGGTCCTACACGGCTGTAGGCATCTGGGGGTGGCTTATCTTCTGTGATGACCTCTGATTCTTCTCCACCCTCCTCGGGCAAGGCTGGGAAAGTAATGAGTGTTTGTTTTATTTGGACCGTGAGGGACTTGGCACATGTGGGGGATTTTTGAAGCTTCAGGCAATCCCTAGCGATATGGCCCACTTGACCACAGTGGTAGCAACGCCGTTCGCCGTATCGTCTTGGGCTGCCGGTTGACCGAGGTGCTGGCCCAGGACTCACAGCGGAAGGAGCTTCTTTTTTCGTAGTAGCCACTGTGGCTTTTGGGCTGGTTACCTCCTTGGCCTCTTCCTTGCGAGAGTCTTTGGTATTCTTGGGAGTATGCAATCTAGTATGGGCCTCATGAACTTTCACTACAGCCAGTAGATCTTCTAACGTAGGGGGTTCCCCTTTCAACAGAGAGCGTTTAATCATGACTACGATATGATGGGTGGGTATGGCTCCTCACAGAAATTGAGTGCGTCAATACTCATTCACTGCTGAGGCATTAATGACTTGACGGGAACGTAGATCCCACAAGACCAATTGGATTCGCTGAATATAATCAGATAGGTCTTCTCCCTCTTTTTGGCGGAGGTTGTAGTCCATAGTTCACTCACGTCATCTTCTCTTCCGTAGGCCCGAATGGGGGAATCCATCATCTGTTGAGCCGAAACCTCCGCATGCTGGTCCTTGTAGATCTTTATCGTGGTGGAAGCGGTAGGCCTTAGACATTCCATTATTCTCCGTCTCTTTACATAATCAGGATATGTCCATTCTTCCAGAACCTGTGAAGTATATTCTTTACAGACTTCGAATGCCTCCTTGCCGGTAGGAGTAGGCTTGACCCCTGAAAAGGTCTTTAGTTTGCGATACAGCTGTGGAGGTGGGGATTCAGGTTTGGATCCACCCAATTGCAGTATGGCCGTGGCTAGCAGTTGTATATCTTCCATTCTATTGGAACAGGAGCTATCTACGCTTAACCATGGGTTGGAACATGCTAGGGCACTGAAGTCGTCCCCACAGAAACTCTCAGGAGGGGAGCGAGACTGTCTTGAAGTGACCCTTTTAAAGTCCATGTGAGAACTGCTGGGCTCTGTTTTTACAGGCATTTCTGGGTAGATAACGGGACAACAGGAACCTTTAACTTCCTGAACCCACAAACTGGACGGCCCTCCTTCTTTTGTTAGGTCTCGCCCTACACTCACCAACATGGTGTAACGCGTAGCTCACCACAAACAAGGCGTGACCACGGGGCTGGTGTAGGGATTGGTACAAAATGCCGACCACAACCGCGAGGGCGCGTCTAGAGTGTAGGATAGTCTTGCAGGCCGGATCAGGGTAATAGAAGACAGCGTAAATGAGATACTTGCCGGGTCTTGGAGTATGGAGTAGCGGATCGTTGGGGTACGTAGCCAGCGTCAGGATTGGGGAGCGTAGAGTAGTCGTAGAGCCAAAGCCAGGGTCAGTGCAGGAGAGTGCAGCGTCGTCGTGGTCCAATGCCAGGGTCATCAGTGCAGGAGAGAGTAGAGTAGTCGTATCCAATGCCAAGGTCAGCGCAGGAGAGTATCACAAGGTAAGTTCCAGGCAGGGTCAGGCAGCAAGTTTCAGACAGACAGGCACAAGGTAGTGAGTTCAGCGTCACACAAACTGGAGTTATGCTCGGCAATGACTGAGAGCTCTGAGAGCATATTTATGGGACCTCCTACCAATGGGAGGCAACCAGGAAGTAGGACTGCGGTTCAGGATAGGTTGCTGGATCATGCAGGTGCGACCCTTTACACAGCCAATAGCGACCACATTAGAGTGTGCGCCATGCCGCGTGTAACCCGTGCAACCCGTAGGCAACCTGGTCATGTGCCGTCATCACACGGCACAACACCCGTGCCAACATAGGGGTGGAGACCAGAGGTGGGATCCGTGAACACAGAGGCGGAGCACAACAACATCAGGACGGGGGCGGAGACTGCAGACCGATGGGGAGACCGTGCACCGCGCAGGCTCTGCGCATCAAGACCGGAGGAACAAGAACGCGCCCTGTGCCAAGAGACAGAAGGGGCCGACGGGGGATGCGCAGAACCCGCGCAACGCGCCTAAGTACCACCGCCAGGTTACCACTCTTGAGTGCCATGGGGATCGGGTGGGCGAGTGAGGGTTAAAGGGGCAGAAGCACTAGAAAGGCGAATCCTCACAGTACCCCTCCCTCTAGGAGCGACCTCTGGGCGACTCCATGAAGGCTTTTTCTGGAAAGTTCAGATGAAAGTTCCTGACCATTCTTGCTGCATGAATCTGATGACTTGGAACCCACGATCTCTCCTCAGGACCGAATCCCTACCAATGAACGAGATAATGTAAAGAGCCTCGAGAGTTTGGAATCCAGGATAGATTGGATTTTGTATTCGGGCTGACCCTGTACTAATACAGAAGTGTTGGGGAGAACGGGAATGGAGTGAGCGTTCTGGATCACAGATTTGAGCAAGGACACATGAAAAACTGGGGGAATTCTCTTGGACGGAGGTAAAGACAAGCGATAAGCAACTGGATTGATTTTTTCAGAAATAGAAAATGGACCGAGGAATCTAGGAGCAAACTTCATTGATGGAACCTTTTGCCTAATATTTTTTGAAGACAGCCAGACTTTGTCACCAGGCTTAAATTTTGGAGGCGGTCTACTGTGGCGATCAACTTGACATTTTTGTCGCTCAACAGCAGATTTTATGTTCTTTTTGGTCCTTCTCCATAGACCCTGAAGTTCCCTGATCCTGTTGTCGGCAGCTGAGACCCCTGAGGTAGAAACTGTAAGAGAAAAATTAGGCAGTGCACTGCCAGAGGGAACAGAAGGAGGCTCACGGCATGCAGCATCAAAAAGTATTTATTCCATAAAAAGTGGACCAAATGTCCCCCCTAAGTCACAGCAGGGGTCCACCAACGTGTTTCGGGCAGTATGCCCTTTCTCAAGGTGTACACAACACTATATGAAGCTCAAATTTATATCATAGCGCCGATCGCGCTGTCGCGTGACGTCACAGACCGTACAACCAATCGCATTGCATCTCCTCTTAGACGCGTCCCGATTGGATACTGGGATCGCGTCATATCAACAAACTTTATTGAACATCACACATCTCTCCCTACAATGTAAGGGCTATGGGATAAAGGGTGGTGCTTTCCGATTGGTTCACTAAGCCCTGTAACAAATGCAACTTTATTAAATATGACATTTTGACATTAAAAACGTCTGTGACATCAAAAAATGCTTCAAAACCCTAGTGCAAGAAAGAAAAAAGAAGATATAACACAAATAAACGTTTTTCAAGAACAAAAATACTACTAATATTTAAAGATAAAAAATAATTAAATAATATACATTTTTCTACCTGTTTCTGCTGCTTACCTGGGAGATCGCACGCCTAAGAATACACCTGTGGTTGGACACTCCAGGAGAATATAAGTGAGTGATACTTATGGGTCGCCGTACCCTTTTCTTCTCCTTTATAATGGGACTCTGGTCTGTACTATTTATATATGGTGCCGCTGGCATTAGGTACTAGTCCCCTAACCCTATTAGGGCTACGCTATGACACATGGTTATATGGAAGGAGTTCATACCAACTGCAGTTCTTTATAATAAAATAGGACTTGTTTTTTCTGATGCACTGGCTTTCTACATACTAGAATGTAGAGGAAGAGGAAGAGTAGCTGGATGAAATCCGTAATTGACGAAAAAATGGGATTCAGTGGTCGATTCGCTACGAAGGTTATTGTGTGCGAATTCCGCCCAAGGAAGGAGATCCGACCAATCGTCCTGGGAATCAGACACGAAGCACCGAATGAATTGCTCTAAATACTGATTAGTCCTTTCCGTCTGTCCATTAGTTTGCGGGTGGTACCCCGAAGAAAAGTGAAGAGATATGCCCAACTGGAGACATAAAGAGCACCAAAATTTAGATATAAGCTGTGATCCTCTATCAGATACAATCACTGTAGGAATTCCATATAGGCAAAAGATCTCCTTGATGAATATTTCAGCAAGATTGGGAGAGCTAGGCAAGCCTTTGAAAGGTACAAAGTGTGATTGGTTCTTCAAGCAATCTACTACAACAAGAATAGTGTTCATACCTTTTAGAGTTAGGTAAATCCACCACAAAATCCATGGATAAGTGTGTCCATGGCCAAACCGGGACCGGTAATGGCTGAAGTAGCCCAGCAGGGAGGTTTCTAGAAGTCTTAGTACTGGAACAAGTTGGGCACCCAAGTACAAAGTCTTTAACATTCTTCTGCATCCGAGGCCACAAGAACGTCTGGGAAATGAGATCCAATGTCCTTTTTGCCCCAGGATGACCTGCCGATTTAGAAGAGTGTCCCAATTCCCGGACCTGTTTGCGCAAGGAAGGAGAAGTAAACAGACGACCTTCAGGGACCGAAAGATTATCAGGAATCTGATTTTGCTGAAGGACGATATCAATTAAAGTCTCAAAATTAGTGGAAAAAGAATGAGTTTGGATGGAAGAATAGACTTCAGTTGATCCTCAGAATTATCCTCAAGCAAAAATTGACGGGACAGAGCATCTGCCTTAACATTTTGAGTCCCAGGAAGGTAGGAGATAACAAAGTTGAACCTTGAAAAGAAGAGTTACCATTTGGCTTGGTGGGCTCCCAGACGGCGAGCTCCTTCGATATACAACAAATTCTTGTGATCCGTAAGAATTGTTACAGGCATCTCTGTTCCTTTTAGAAGGTGTCTCCATTCTTCAAAAACAAGTTTCATGGCCAAAAGGTCACGATTCCCAAAATCATAGTTACATTCGGCTGCGGAAAGTTTTGGGGCGGAAAAAGCACAAGGATGCAACCTGGCCTGAATGTTTTTTCTCTGGGACAAAACAGTGCCTACAGTGACATCAGACGCATCGACCTCGAGGGTAAAGGGGAGCTTAGGATCAGGATGCACCAGAACCAGGGCGGATACGAATGCTTTCTTTAAGAGATCAAAAGATTTCACTGCAGCGGAAGATACAGTATATAGGTAGAAAGGTGCCCTACTGAATGCACTCGTAGTGTGAAAATGTAGAGTGAATTGGTGCAAATAAAACCCTTTTATTGAATATTAAAATATATATTTATAAGGGGTCAGGTGTATAGATTCATGACCTGTCCCCAGAAAATAAACCCCTACCTTTAAAAGCTTCTAAGTACCATGTGCTATAGCGGAACCAGTGACTATGCCAGCCCCTCCGAAATCCTCCCCTAATAGTGTGGAGGTAACTGGAATAATGAAGTACACATTTACCCTCAGTGGTGCAAGAGTTCTTATTGTTTTTACTAAAAAAATCAGGCTTAGTTCATGAAAAATTAATTCATGAACAGTCTGATATCCTGGATGCCCCAATATTTTTACAACTGCAATGGAGGAGGAAATGCCATAGCAGCCACCATAATTGGTATAAATCAATGAAAATCAAATGACCTATATATCCGCTTATGCAACTAGTAGAGACAAACATCACGTGTTGCATCAGAATATGATCAGATGCATTATCAATCAATGTGAATATAGGTATAGTACATGTATACTCATTTGTGACCTATAGAGATGAATACACTGACAGTTGTCATGACTCGCTGTCCCTCGTGCACCCCCGCGAGGACTCTGCACACCCGCACATACCTCTGCTCCGGCCACACATCTGCTGGCAACCTTCCGCACTGTCCTCCTCCGTCACGTGCCTCTCCCCGCACGCGCAGAACGCTCCCCTTTGGAGCATCAGTCCCCGCTGACGCGCTGCACAGGCGAGCACAAGTGTAATATTATGCTCAGCCCCACAAATATAGACCCCGCTGGGGTGGGTGATGTGGTGGCATCTCATGCCACTATGTTCTCCAAGCTGGAGAAGTATTTGGAACAATCCGACCTATGCATGGACGCCTTACTAAAGGACCTCCAGACCCTTTTTGTCCAAGTATAGCAGGCTAACCCTCCCACCTTTCCTCCACCTCCGCTGGCCTCCCCGGTTAATCCTTGCTCTTCTGACCCACGACTTCCTGTTCTCCATTGGTATTCCGGAGATCCCCTAGAATGTTGTGGGTTCCTCAATCAGTGTTTCATACAATTTGAGCTGACTCCCTCCCAGTTTCCTTCTTCCAGAACCAAGGTAGCCTACATTGTCTCGCTGCTTACAGGTGACGCGTTGGCCTGGGCCTCTCACATCTGGGAGCAGAGAACCAATCTTACACAGGACATTGGGCGTTTCACAAAGGAGTTCCGGCACGTATTCGATACCCGTGGCCGGAGGATCACCGCAGCATCATCTCTTCTCCACATTTCCCAAGGGGATCGTCCAGTGGCTAGGTATGCCCTGGAATTTCAGACAGTTGCTGCTGAGACGGCGTGGAATAACGAGGCCCTCTCTTTTGTTTTCTGGCAGGGCCTTTCTGAACAGCTGAAGGACGAACTCGCCGCACATGAACGTCCGAGTGACCTATAGGGACTCATTGTGATTTGCATTCGAGTGGACCAACGACTACAAGAGAGGTAAAGCCCAGGACTTCTCTTATCCATTCCATTCCTCCTTTCCAGAGCTTCCCACGACTGATGCTCCGGAGCCCATGCAACTTGGGGGTAGCAAGCTGTCCACTTCCGAGAAACAGCATCGCCGATCTGCTGGCCTCTGCTTATACTGCGATAATTCTGGTCATTTTGTTCCTCAATGCCCTCTTTAACCGGCACACAAGTCAGGAAACACCAGCTCCCATTGAGATCCAGAGGAGTCTCCATGGGAACGCTCACCATATCCTCTACCATCAAGGAGCAACTACCTAGCAGAATTTTGATTCCTGTCTCCCTCTTTGTCCCTGGCCTCTCGGTCGCTGCATCTGCCTTCATCGATTCCGGTTCTGGAGGGAACTTTATTGATCATGAGTTCGCTAAGAAGAATAAAATTCCGCTTGAGAGTAAGAGGATCCCGGTAGGACTTGAGGCCATTGACGGTCGCCCTCTTCAGCCGACATTCATCGTCCTACAGACCACCGAACTGTCCCTGTCGAGCAAAACCACAGTGAGAGGATTTCTTTGGATGTCATCTAGTCATCGTCGGCCGAAATAATTTTGGGCCTACCATGGCTCCAGCGCCATAATCCACACATCGACTGTATTAAACCCAGACCCATATCCTGGAATCAACAGTGCTCCACGACCTGCGGCACCTCCCGGTAGACCATCTGCAGTTTGAAGAATTCCGAGGAGGTACAGTGTTCTCTACCCCACTGTTATTCTTCCTTCAGAGATGTCTTTGACAAAGTCAAATCCGAGGTCCTTCCCCCGCACCGACCCTTTGACTGTCCGATTGACCTCTTGCCTGGGTCAGTTCTTCCTAGAGGGCGATCATATCCCCTTTCTCTCCCAGAGACTAAAGCCATGTTGGACTATATCCGAGAGAACATCCAGAAGGGGTTCATCAGAAAATCCTCCTCCCCCGCGGGAGCGGGATTCATCTTCGTCAAGAAGAACGACGGCACCCTTCGTCCTTGTATCGATTACCGTGGCTTAAACAAAATTACCATCAAAAACCGGTATCCCCTGCCTTTGATTTCCGATTTGTTCGATCGTCTTCAGGGGGCAACCATCTTTTCCAAATTGGATCTACGTGGCGCATACAACCAGGTAAGGATTCGACAAGGCGACAAAAAGAAAACGGCCTTTAACACAAGAGACGGTCATTACGAGTACCTTGTTATGCCATTTGGATTATGCAATGCCCCGGTCTTCCAAGATTTCGTAAATGAAATTTTCAGGGATCTTCTCAATGTTTTCCTCATAGTATATCTCGACGATATTCTGTTTTTTTCTAAGAGTCCCCCTGAACACATTGTACAAGTCAAACAGGTACTACTACGCCTTCGTCAGAACCACCTCTACGCCAAGCTGGAGAAGTGCCACTTTCACCAATCTTCTACCACCTTCCTGGGGTACATCATCTCGGGTTCCGGGTTTGCCATGGATCCGTCCAAGCTGCGAACCGTCTTGGACTGGCCACTTCCCACCTCCCTCAAGGGCATTCAAAGGTTTCTCGGTTTTGCGAACTATTGCAGAAGATTTTTTCCTAATTTCTCTTCCATTGTCGCACCCATCTCCGCCTTCACTAGGAAAGGAGCCGACGTCTCCTCTTGGCCTCCCGCAGCTGTTCAAGCCTTTGACTTTCTGAAAAAATCTTTTGTCTCTGCACCAGTCTAGATCCATCCCGATCTCAAAATCCCATTCACACTGGAAGTAGATGCATCGGACGTAGGAGCCGGCGACATCTTTCTCAAAGAAGTCATCTTCCGATCTACATCCCTGTGCATTTAAAAAAAAAAAATTCTCCAGCACAACAGAATTACGACATGGGCAACAGGGAGTTATTAGCCATTAAACTCGCATTAGAAGAGTGGAGACATCTCTTGGAGGACACGGAGAGTCCAATAACCATTCTAACGGACCACAAAAACCTTATGTATTTGGAGAGCGCTCGCCGTCTGGGAGCTCGTCGGGCCCGTTGGTCTCTCTTCTTCTCCCGTTTTAATTATATCAGTTCATTCATTCCTGGGTCCAAAAATCTAAAGGCTGACGCCGTCTCTCGTCAATTACTTAGCGAGGACAAAACCGAGGCCAGAGCCGAGACCATACTTCCGTCCAGGTACATTATATCTGCCAACTCCTTCGATGTTTTGGATAAAATTCTTGAGGATTAGTCAAGGTTCCAGAGGGTCTGGAGGTCCCGGAAGGTTGTCTCTTTGCTTCTCCCCAATACCGAAGGAAGATTCTGGAATGGGGTCACTCGTCGAAGACGGCGGGCTATCCTGGCACCAAGAGAACTACGGACCTCATAGAACGGACCTTTTGGTGGCCCAACATGCGCAGGGACATCAGCGATTTCATCAAGGCTTGCACCATTTGCGCCCGGAACAAGGTCCCCCGCTGTAGACCTCAAGGACTTTTACACTCATTACCAATCCCTGACCGCCCCTGAAACCATTTATCGATGGACTTTATTGTAGAGCTGCCTGTCTCCAAGGGCATGAATACCATATTGGTCATTATTGACCGCTTCACCAAACAGGCACATTTCGTTCCGCTTTGTGGTCTTGCCGATTCTTCAACCCTCGCGGACATCTTCACAAGAGAGGTCTTCCACCTTCACGGACTCCCATTGACTATCATCTCTGACAGAGGCTCCCAGTTCATCTCCAGGTTCTGGCGGGCCTTCTCAAAGAGTCTGGGCATATCCTTGCATTTCTCTTCTGGATACCACCCCCAGACGAATGGGCAAACGGAGAGGACCAATCAGTCCCTAGAGCAGTACCTGCGCTGCTTTGTTTCTGAAACACAAGATGATTGGGCGGATCTGCTTCCATGGGCTTAATTTGCCCACAATTCTCTGCGGAATGAATCTACTCAACTCTCTCCCTTCTTTGCAAATTACGGGTTCCATCCAACACGTCTGCCCATCACGCGCTCTTCTTCAGGGGTTCTGGCAGCAGATAATCGGGTCCAGACCTTGCAGTCTTCCTGTACCAAGATTCAGGACATTTTAAAGAGAGCAGCGTCCAGGCAGAAGACCCAAGCGGATCGCCACTGCCGGGAGATTCCGGAGTTCAAACCAGGAGACAAGGTGTGTCTCTCTTCCAAAAACATACGTTTGAAGACTCCCACTCTCAAGCTTGCACAAAGGTTTTTGGGTCCTTTCCAAGTCCTGGAGAGAATAAACCCGGTGGCATATCGTCTAAAACTTCCAGCATCTATGAGAATACCGTCTGTTTTTAACGTTAGCCTATCACAGCTCCCAGTTTCCGGATTGTGCTCCCACTACACCTCCTCCTCGCCTTGTACAGGGACAACAGGAGTACGAGATCCAGGTCATCATTGACTCCCAAATTTCCAGAAGGACCACTCAGTACCTCATCAATTGGAAGGGATATGGCACAGAGGAGTGTTCGTGGGTGTCGCACCACCAGATCCATGCACCTGAACTCATCAGGAAATTCCACCAGATATACCCTCTGAAACCCTACTGGAATCGCCCGGAGGTCTCTCTTGAACAGGGGGGTACTGTCACAACTCGCTGTCCCTCGCACGCCCCCGCGCAGACTCTGCGCACCCGCACATACCTCCACTCCAGCCTGACACCTGCTGGCAACCTTCTGCGCTGTCCTCCTCCGTCACGTGCCTCTCCCCGCACGAGCAGTACACTCCCCTCGGGAGTGTCTGTCCCCGCTGACACGCTGCGCAGGCGCAGAACCCACATCACGGGATTGGAGGGCAAAAGCGAGCTGCGTCACCAGCATGTGACACGCACGTGCGATGCACGCGCAACGCCCCGAGTGACGAGTCAAGAGGAACTCATTAGTTCCAGTGCTGCCAGCTGCCTCTCCCCTTGTGACCTATCCCTGCTCGTCGCGAGGAGCCCGCCCCCGCTCCACCCCCTAGGGTGATTGGTTCTTTCCTGCTACTTATGCTCAGCTGTGCCACTGGCACTTCGGCTGAGCATAGACTCTGTTACCTGGTGTTTGCCTCTGCCTCCCTTGTCTTGTTATCTTGTCCTTGTTCTGCTATCCGTGTACCGACTCTGCCTGCCTTTGGAACCCTCGCTCTCTGGAACCCCAACCTTGGCTTGAACTTTGACCATCCGTATCACTCCTGCCCTGACCCTTGGCTCCGGACACTGACCATCTGGTCTTCTCCAGCTCTGACCTTGGCAATAGTACATCACTCGCTCTTGACCTCTCCCGCATCGGAATCGGCAAGTACACGTTTACTCTCACTTCTCCTGCCCTAGACTCGGCCAGCAAGAATACTCTACATTCCGGGCAGGGTCCCCGTGTCTGTGGCTGGTTGCTACTATCCCATCTCAGCACAGGGGTCTCGTCTAGTTTGTATCGAGCACAAGTGTAACAACAGTATCAAAAATATACTGTATCTTGAGGCACACTCTAAAATTGTTTTTACCCCTCGAGACATGGTTCAAATGACCACATCAATTTAAAGCCTCAAGATAAGTATTCACATTTGTATCTCTAATACAGTTATATTTTGCTTTAAATCCGTAGTATCTAAAGATACTGTGTAGTGAGGCACACTCTAAAAGTGTTTTTACTCCTCAAGGGTGATTCAACAGACCACATCAATTTATAGCCTCTGGGTAATTATATAGCAGTGTACCATTTTATAGGTATGTACTTGTTTTAGTCTGATCAATTAAACACTTAAAGAGATTATTTTGCAGTTAAACTTATTAATCAAAGTAAATAACTGATTACATGTAACACAAAAATCCCCTTTGTGCCAACAGAACTTTACTGGCACTCAATATCCACTCAGTATATATGCAGACATAAGACACAGTCATTCGCAACATAGTTTAAGTAAGTCGCACTCTGTTTCAAATGATCAACACAGAGCTGTAGCACACGAACCATCAGTTTAGTTATACTAGTGTCAGTTTGTTGCTAATGTCAGTATATACTGTAGTCCCCATGGATAGGGTGTATGTATATAGCATAGCTGTAAGATGCATTTAAGGGGTATATCTCTCGAGGCGTGAGACAGAACCGCATCAATTACAAAAGCCTCTGATAGTATCAATGTTTATATGGAGGGGTGACGGGATCATATGACATGCAGTAGTTACTGACAGAAGGTTACTACTGACAACCATTGGGGATCTACTTGCTAAGTGTAAAGTATAATCCCACAAGTTTGCCGTGTTAGTGCCCGATTGAGTTTATCTGCTAGATCTTTCAGTCGGTGTCCGCGCCGTCACTCCACCTCTCCTAGGATCTTCTGTAGGTAGTGTCACATGATGTCATCTCTACGTCACTACCACCTGACGTACGTTTCACGCCCACTGGTGCCTTCTCAAAGGTAAGTATAGTGAGTGAGAAGGAAGTATTTAAAGGGCTGTGGTTGTCTGGGTAACCGCTACTAATCAATGCAGTTAACCCATGCCGGTCATTCAAATGTCCAAATTATACTTCTGATGTGATTGGAGAGAGAAAGGAAGGAGTAATCAAAAACCTTTACTGCATACCCATTAATACTGACATTAATCTTCAGTATTATATTCAAGGATATGCAGCAGTACAGTATATATGGTTCTGCAGTTACACAGGACTGTGTAAAGTGTTGACACTAGACGTGTCAATCTTTAGATGAATTATTTCTGAGTGTCTTTGGTAGCACCAAAGATGCAAAGTACATATTGAGGCTCAGATGGCTTAGTAGAGGACTCTACAGCCCACGGATGTTTGAGGGCTCTTAAATGGCCAGTGTACTACTGGTCTATACATGAATATGCCATGTCAGCTCTGAGAGGGCAATATATATACATTTTATAGTTTTTTTTTTTTTTTTAATTAAGTCGCTAAGGCAGGAGGGAGTAATAATAATACCCACAGTTGTTTGAGGGTTCTTTAAAGGTCAGTGTGTAACTGGTCTGTAGAAATATACCGGGCATAATTGAGGATAGAGAGGATATATAGGGTTAGGCAGGGGTGAGCAAACTTTTTAGGGTGAACAAACTTTTTAGGCGAAGCCCACTTTTCATCCATGAAATTTCTCGGACCCCCCTGCCTGATGTAATCAATCACATGAAAAAAACAAACCTTTATTAAACGATATACAATGTAAATACAAATACAGCTCAGCCCTGATATAGCGCAGTCTTCGGGGCCACCCAATCTGACCGCGCTATAAGCGGGGTCGCGCTAATTTAAAAAAATAAATGGCCGCCGCGTGCCCGATCGGGAGGAGGGGGGGGGGAAGAGGTGGAGTGAGGCGCCGGCAGCCTGTACTTCCCCCAGCATTCCCCTTGCACTTCCCCCAGCATTCCCCTTGCACTTCCCCCCGCCTCCTCCCTCCACCCCCCCCCGCCCCCCTCCCCCCCCCAACCCCCGCCCCACCCCCAATTCCCCCCCCCGCTCCCCCGCACCCCAGCCCGGCACTGATCCCCCCCACCCCTGCACCCCAGCCCGGCACCGATCCCCTCAGCCAGCAGCCACGCACCCCAGCCCAGCACCGATGCCTCGATCCTCGCAGGCAGCCCCATGATGCCCCTGCAACTGACACCGGAGGTAGGGTGGTAGGGGGATGCGAGTGTGCCGTGAGTGTGTGCTGTGTGCAGTGAGTGTGTACTGTGAGTGTGCGCAGTGTGCTGTTAGTGTGTTCAGTGTGCTGTGCAGTGTGTTATGAGTGTGTGCGCAAAAAAACACATACACTCAATCACAACACACACAGACAGACAACACAAAATCATAAGTCACAGATTTCACCTGGGTGGGGGTCGGGGGGGCGAGGAAGTACTACTGTAAGCCTGCTCCTCCTGTCCCCCATGTAGCTGAAAACTGGGACGAGTTACACAGGAGGAGGAGGGGATGTCTGTGTGCAGGGAAGGAAAGCCCCGCCCCCTCTGACACAGAGCAGAGAAGCAGTCTCAGCAAAGAGCTTCTGGCTGCCCATGCACAGCTCTGCCTGTCCCCAGGTTTCCCCGCACGCAGCCCGCGCCCCCCATAAATAATCTTGTGCCCCCCAGTCTACGCACCGCTGGGTTAGGGGATGGTGTAGAGTAGTAGGAGTTTATATGAAGGGTGAAAACATAAACCCTTCATTGATCCCCTGTGGTGTCAAAGTGCCGAGGTCAAAAATCCAACGAGATTCCCCTTTAAGTAGTTCTGTGTCACAGTCCCCACCTCTGATACTCCTAGGAATGGATTCTACTCCCAAAAAGCTCAATTCCGAGGCATCGCCATGACCCCTTATAAATATATATTTTTAATATTCAATAAAAGGGTTTTATTTGCACCAATTCACTCTTCATTTTCACACTGCGAGTGCATTCAGTAGGGCACCTTTCTACCTATATACAGAATTTGCATTAGCCCTACTGTACACTGCACCTTAGTATGTTTGAATATTGATCTATCTCTATAGGCTGATACAGACATTTCCCCCTCTTTCTTCTTCCCCCTACCCATTATATTCACTGCAGCGGAAGACCAAGATGAGGGATCTGCTCCTTTTTGAGTAAGAGCCATCAGAGGAGCTAATAAAGAAGAGAAATTCTGAACAAACCTGAGATAATAATTGGAAAACCCCAGGAAGCGCTGTACAGCCTTGAGCATGGTGGGTTGAGGCCAATCTAGAACCGCTTTGACCTTGGCAGGATCCATCGTGAGGCCAGAGTCCGAAATGATGTATCCTAAGAAAACGGTAGAAGATTGTTGAAAGTGAAATTTTTCAAGTTTAGCGAACAGATGGTTTTCTTGTAGAAGATGTACAGTACCAACCAACTTTATTCTTACTTGGCTAGCTCTGCGAATTTCGGAATATCCCGGTGATGTGCGGTTTAGTGTCGTTTTCGCCCGGAGTGTATAGCGTTATATCGCGCCCGTGATTTAAGCATTTTATTCCCGCTGGCTGCAATACTGCAATGCTGTGTAAAAACACATGGGGGCGTTTGCGAGCTGTTGTCTTTGAAGCAGAGAAATTCATGAATTGTAATGCAGTATATACTGTATATATACAGTATATACTGTATAACAACAACCCCTATAACCCCTAACATACACATACAGTACTGTATATGCACATCAATGATACTATAGGCCGTCCCCTGGCGAGATGTGTTTGCAGCAGAGAGAGAACCGCTGCTCTCTCTGCGCAAACATCGGCACATTAAAAATTATTTAAATGTCATATTCTCTAGCCTGCTGTACCTATGCTTTGCCACCGGGACTGCTGCCACTCTAATGTCTTGTTATAGCCTGCAGTACCTAAACTTGTCCACCGGGATTGCTGCTGCTAAACTAGGAACATTCCAGAACCTGTTACCTGACACCTCTGCACCTGTGCTCCACCTCTCAGCCTGCCTATATAAACCTCCCTTTCCTGTTCCTCCTTGCCTGTTTATACTGGTTCCTTAGCACCTGCAAGGTTCTTGTGTTTACTGCTGTGTTAGCTTTTGCTATCATCCTGTTCCAGTTTCCTCGTTGCCGACCTCTGCTTGTTTCCTGACTTCGCTACCTGCCGCCTGCCTCGGACCCCTGCTTGTTACCGGACTTCGCTACCTGCCGCCTGCCTTGGATCTCTGCTTGTGACCCCTACTTCGCTCCCTGCTGTTCCTGCCACTGGGATCCACTTCAGCCGAAGTTCAATCCTTGACAGGTCCATCGTGCGCCCCCGCGTGGACTCCGCGCACCCGCACATACCTCCGCTCCGGCCCGACACCTGCTGGCAACCTTCAGCGCTGTCCTCCTACGTCACTCGTCTCTCCCCGTACACGCAGTGTGCTCCCCTCGGGTCAGGCACAGACCCCGCACCATGGGATTGGAGGGCAGAGGCGAGACGCGTCACCGGCGTGTGATGCGCGTGCGCGATGCACGCGCAGCGCCCCTGAGCGACGAGTCAAGAGGAACTCATTAGTTCCAGTGCTGCCAGCTGTCTCTTCCTTTCCACCTATCCCTGCTCCTCGCGAGGGTTACGCCCCTGCTGCACCCCATGGGGTGATTGGTCCTTGCCTGCTACTTATGATCAGCTGTGCCACTGGCACCTCGAATGAGCATAGACTCTGTTACCTGGTGTTTGCCTCTGTCTCCCTTGTCTTGTTATCTTGTCTCACCAAAGAATGTAACTGCGATGACGACAGGGGTCTCCGCGTCCTGCGTCATCAATATCCGACAGCTGAGTGTTAGAGGAGTGCCTAATCACAGGTGAGGAGTGAGAGCAACCATTTCAGTTATATTGGCGGAACAAAGTGGAAGGCTGCATTTTTCTGTCTGTCTGGCTGAGTCTGAGTCTGACATCAAGCAGAGACACTAGTGAATATTCAACTTGAATGAAAACAACTGTCTTGTGTGAAGGGGTAATCAAGGAAGTGGAAGTGGAACAGCATCTCCAGTGTTACCCGGATCAGCATCACATGTTCATCTCCAGCGTGATTTCGTTGGTGTGCTGACGGAGGGATGCCATCTACTCTGTAGTGCGACTTCAACAAAGTTGCGAGTCAATTTGCCACACAACAAACTGTATCCGAGTACTTAGCTAGCTTTAAACAAGATGTGGACCGACAAGGAAT
>WSYH01000552.1:131783-179978 GCA_036426205.1 Ascaphus truei | reverse complement strand
CATAAGTCAAGCATGTCTCGCAGCCCCAAAACATATAGCATGAAATAAGCAGATATAAGCAGTCTCTTAATTATGAAAGTCTTATCTGTTTCTTGCTATAGAGTAAGCTTCTCTGCTCTCCTGGAACCGCACCCGTGCGTGCACAGAAAATATCAGCATCCAGGTTTAGAAGTCTTATTTGGTGTCTTGCAATCAGCTATGCTGGGCAGAGCTCAAGACCGGTCAGCTCCAGAGATGTGTGTTCTCTTGGTCAGACTCTCCTGGGAGTCTCAAGAACACTCCTCTGTCTCTCCAAAGGTCAGCTCTCAGTCAGAGCTAAGGAGTCACTTCCTGTCTCAACAGACAGGCTTTTGTAAGCAATCAGGCAGGTGGTGTTTATTAATTGACTACCAGCAGTTAACCATCACACTGCCAGATTAAAGGCACATTACTTGAACAGGGATTACTCCCCTGTTACAGAGATAATAGAGTATATATACCCCTAGTGATAGCTGCACCAATTAAAAAATCAGCATTACATGTGTATTCACTCAATCAATAAAAACAAGGGAATAAATGAACTCCTGCTCACAGTATAAAGAATGGTTCATGTCACAAAAAAACACACAAGAAATTAAAATACACAATGATATAATACAATAAAATGAATAACTTTTAAAAGGGTAAATACATATATATATATAAATACATTAAACATAATAAAACAATCTCTTTATTTAAATATTTAATGGAAAAAATTGCAGATCTAAATCAATCAATAAATAACATTCTCACATCTACTATTGAAATGCTAAAAGATCCAGCTCCTCATTGAGACCCCTTGGACTCAATGTTTGTAATTTAAAAATCCAATAGGTCTCCTGTTTTTTGAGCCTTAAAAGTCTGTCTCCTCTCATGTTAGTTTTCTCAATCTGTTCAATACCCGTAATAGAGAGTCCGTCAATACACATATTATGTTTTGTAAGGAAATGTCTAGAAACTCCATGGCCTACAAAACCTTTTAAAATATTTCTTCTGTGTTCTGTAAAGCGAGGGCAGGTAAGTAAATAAATAACATATTTGGTATTACAATTAATGAATTGTTTAATTTTAAATACTTCTCCTGTAACGGTAGACATAAATTCAGTACTTTTGTTAACTATATGTTTACAGGTCAAACAATTAAGGCGTCCACATTTGTAACATTCTCTCGGGCATGTCGGTAACCACATATTTTCTGGATATGGATCTTTTGTTAGAGTGTTTCCACACTTTCTCAAAACTGTTGGAGCTTGGAGCTAAACGTTTTTGAGGTTTTTTGCACGTTTTAAAAACAATCTCTGGTTTTTTTTGAGGGTTTTTCCAAAATGGGTCATTTGGATTAATTCCCCAATGTTTCGCTAGAAGCTTTCTTATTTCATTGGAGGGCCCCATTAAACTTTGTGATGAACAACAATTGTTTCCATCAATGGAGTCAGTTTTCCCTTTCCTTACTTATTCACTTTTTCCTTCAATTAGTGATTGTCGATTTTGCCCCCTTACTCTTGCTAAAGCAACATCCAATTTATCTTTTTTGTAACCTTTTGCCAATTTTTTTTATATAATATTGCTGCTTATTCCTCAAAATCAGAATCTTTTGTACAGTTTCTATGGACTCTCAAGAGTTGACCATAGGGAATATTATTAATCCAAGACCTAGAATGGTTGCTTTTTTGGTCAAGGTAACTATTTGAATCAACTTTTTAAAAAAAAGTTTTTGTCAAAATATTTTTCCCTTCATTAAATAAAACTAAATCTAAAAAGTTAATCAATGTCGGATTATGTTCATGGGTAAAATGTAGATTGATATAATTTTTGTTCAAATAATCATAACATTTTAAAAGGTCTTCTGTTGTACCCCTCCATATTATTAAAAAGTCATCTATAAAACGTTTATAAAAACAAATATTCTTAATGAAGGGATTGTTGTGCCAAATATTATCTATCTCCCATTTCCCCATGAACAGATTTGCAAAGCTGGGGGCAAATTTCGTCCCCATAGCTGTTCCAATGTTTTGTATATAAAATTTCCCTTCAAATAAAAAATAGTTATTCTTTAAAATAAAATCTATACTTTTTGTAATAAAAGATCTCTGTTCTGTACTCATAAAAGGGTCATGTTGTAAAAAATAATCGACAGCCTCAACTCCTTTCTCGTGTATAATACTTGTAAATAAGGCTGTCACATCACACGTAACCCATAAAAGATCATCCGCCCATTGAATATTACTTATAAGCTCTAAAATATGTTTTGTATCTCTTGTATAAGATTCTAGTTTCTTCACATGGTTCTGAAGATATGTATCCACAAACTCTGACAAATTGGATGTAATAGAGTTAATCCCAGAGATAATTGGGCGTCCAGGGGGGTTTATTAAACTTTTTTGGATTTTGGGCAGATGGTACATTACCGGAGTGCTAGGGTGTTCCACATTTAAAAACTTAAATTCTGCTTTACTTAAAACACCTTTTTCCAAACCATCGTTCAAAAGTTTCAGAAGGTTCATTTGAAACTTCATTAGTGGATCTTCCCTAAGCATAGAGTAAGACTCTCTATCTCCCAAAATCCTAAGAGCCTCCAACACATAATCAGTTCTATCTTGGATCACTATGCCGCCCCCCTTATTTGCCTGGCGGATAATAATATCCTTATTATTTTTCAAATCTTCCAGAGCTTTTACTTCACTAACCGTTAGATTAGGTCTTTTTCTTGGAGGATGTTCACAAAGTGTCTCAAGGTCTTTCAATACAAGATTATAGAACACCTCAATATTATGTCCCTTAGAATGTGACGGGTAAAAACTAGATCTGGGCTTAAAATTCAAATGAATAGTTTCATTAACATTTACAAGAGAATCCAAAAGAATCCCTGCTTCCAGAGACCCTTCATTCTCCTCTAAAAGTACAACCATAGACAAAATGTATTCCTGCTCATTTACCTGTATCGCATTATCATATATCGGAACATTTTGTGTTTCATTTTTTTTAAAATGCCGTTTTAGTGTTAACTTTCGTGTAAACCTGTGTAAATCAATAAATAAATCGAATAAAACAGGTCCACTAGTCGGTGCAAAGGAAAGACCTCTCTCAAGGACCCTGCTTTGTTCTTCAGTGAGCGGGAATTTGGACAAGTTGAAAATACTTCCCTGATTATTTTCCCTAGCTATTTTACATTGTCTCTTTCTTTGAACTTCCTTGCCCCCTCTGCTACCTCTCTTTCTAGTTTTTTCAGATCTTTTTGGGTTTGTATTAATTGTTTCTTCAGTTTTTCTAAAAGTATTCTCTCTTTCTCCTGTAAATCCCTTAGGTCTATGTCCTTCCCATATTTTGTGTCTAAATGTTTCATCTTCTTTGCTTTTTTGTCTCTCTCTAAAAAAGACACTGCTGATGTATTTCTGAAGCTATCTAGAAGACCAGACCTAATCTTGGGTTTGACTCCTAGATTGGCCTCTATCTGAGAAACCTCCGTAATTCTGAATGTGTCTGAAATAGGTCTTGAAAAATCTGGACCTAGATCCTTTGGAGTTGAGAGATTAAAACCTCCCCCAATTTTGGGTACCGTTTTACAACTAGATTGTCTATGATTTTTATTTTTATTATTATTATTTCCCTCAAAAATCCTTCCAGATTTAGCAGGTCCTGAAGCCCCCCTATACTGGTTTATAGAAGTTTTCATCGGTGGGTCCAATCTCTGATCATCCCCATTGTTAGAATTCAAATTTTGGCCCTCTCCTGCATGTGACCTATACTTCTGCGATCTAGGATAAACTTTCCTTCACGTTTAGGGGCCCAATTTCTCTGTTTATTTGTAGCATAGTCAGTGTAGTCTCTATCAAATTTTTTATCTTTGGATGATATCAATTCCTCTTCAAACTTCTCTAGTTTTGAATTTGTAATTCCTACTAAATCACAAAATTCAAGAGTATCTCTAAACAATTTTAGTTCTCCCTGTAACTGATCAATTTCTTCTGCTAGATTTTCTAGGATTTTTTCTCTATATGTAATAAGTAATCTAATAAGAGCAAAAGAGGAAACATCTAAAATTACATTCCAAGATTTGGTAAATTCCATATCATCAAATGCAGACTTCTTTGAAAGTCTCAAACCTCTTGGAATTCTTCCCTCATTTAAATATTTTTTATGGATAATAGATTATTTGGCCCATTATTAAACACATTAACTACAGTAGCATAATCAAATAAATACAGTTCTACTGTACTTACTACCACCGCAATACAGTACTAGTACATTCTGACACATACTACACTACAGTACTATATGCCAAGCAATGCTCTCAATAAAATAAAATAAATAATTTACCATAAATTACCCGTATCCCTCTAGTCCCGCGGTCACGTGACCCACAGGATTTTAACATGGCGGGGATACCGACACCCCATAACTGGGCCTGTTACTCGGGAAGTAGGGGGTCTCCAAGGCTGAAATAAACTTTGTTCAGCTTAGGAGACCCCCTGCTACAAAACTGTAATTTTAGAATTTTAATAAAAACCCCGCGATCGCCTGTGAGAGGCGCGCAGTTAGAGGGCCTGATTCAGACTCTCTTTCTGCGCGTCTATTACACACAGGCAGATGCCGGTAGCATTCACACAGCAGGGGTCCCTGCTTTGGGAAGCTAATGTGCCGCTGTCAGTTCACTAAACACAGCAAGCTTTGTCCCCGTTGTAATAACTGTTTCCCGCATTAATTGCCGCGTTAAGTGTTCGAATAATGGCCGCTGCATCAGTATATGTGCAAAATATCAAGGATACAGGGAAAGGTCACAGACAAAGTTGCAACAATTCTCCTGCAAACACATTAAGCCCTGATTCCTGAGGTGCTGGAACCAAGCAAAGACATACATATATACCTAACATATTATACAATACCAATGTATTACTGACAGGTAGGGGTAATGGCAGACTTAACCTTTATTAACAGCAGCCATATTTACCCCTACCATCACACCTCCCCCCTTAAGCGGAGACCTCTGAAGGTCAGTGCTGTGCCGGCCCGGGATCGTTCTGCCGGGAAAGTCCATCAGCATTGCTGTGCTCACTCCCTTTTTTGTATGGTAAAGTCATATTCTTGGAGGGTCAGACTCCACCGAAGGCAACTTGGCGTTATCCCCATGACACCTGCTGCAACAAGCTCAGGGGATTATGGTCACTAATTGTCACAGGAGACCAAGGGGGTCATGCAGTAAGCGGCACAAAGGCACTTTTCGCTCGTTTTGTGCCAAAAATGCATACCCCGATTCAGTAAGAGCCGAAAACTTGGCAAAAAGCAAAAAAAACGCCAAGTTTGTTGGCAGTTTTTTTTTCCCGCCATCAGCGTGGTGTAAAGACACTGTGCGCCGCAACTAGCCATGTTTTTAAACCCGCTCAATTATAGTGGTGGCGAGTAGCTTTGCGCCGCTATTTGCCACTCTAGAATTGAGATTTTCACGCCAATCCATCTCGCCCCAAAAAAGTTGACAAGTTGCTGGGGAGAGGCTGCGGATGAGCGGCGGAACGGCACTTAGAAAAAAAAACCATTGTTGATATATATGTTTGAAGCATGCTGTCAATGGAGCTAAGACATATTACTTTGGATTATTGCTTCTGTGGTTTTACCAATGATATTATTTGTTACATTCAAGAGTTGAGCTTATTGACATAATAGTGTCACCGTGTACGTTTAGTATGTTTTATAATATGAGTTGTTAATGTTAGGATTATTTACGGAGTAACTCAATGTTTCTGTTATGGTGAGTCTAGGGATAGTCTCTTAAAGGAACACTTCCGATAAGATGAATCATATTTGTCAACATAAACAGTGATATAATTCCTTTACCTAAAATACTTTGTAATAATAACAATGCTCGTGTCGTAAATGTTGCTATTTATTTCATAATGTTTATAATGTTCAAAGCATGATTCAAGTCACACATTATGCAAGTTGTTAATGTTTACATATTTTGTAGGCTCGCCCTCTCTCGAGCACGGAACCAATTGTATAACCAATTGTGTACACTCTCATTAACATTCCAAGAATACATTGGACACAATGAAGTGCAAGACTTACATGTTAAAACTCTGCTTCAGCCACCAATGACATGACAAAGGATATATCAAGTTTGTAAAGAATCACTTTGCATTCTACATATTGATTGTATTGACGGATATTGGACCACCATGGATCTCAGTAAGGGGTACTGGCAGATCCTCTTGACCCGGGAGGCTAGGGAGAAGTCGGCTTTCATCACCCCAAGTGGCCTCTATGAATTCTTAGTGATGCCATTTGGGATGAAGAATGCACCGGCTACCTTTCAACGCCTGGTCAGTCGCTTGCTAGAGGGTGTGCAAGGGTTTGCAAGGGCTTATCTGGATGATATTGCTGTGCTCAGCAATTTCTGGGAATCACACTTAATTCATGTAGCTGCGGTACTAGCCAGGATTAGGGAGGCAGGTCTCACCTTAAAACCCACCAAGTGCTTAGTAGGGATGGCAGAGGTCTTATAACTTGGGCACATTGTGGGTGGAGGGCACCTCAAGCCAGAACCAGCTAAGATAGGGGCAGTAGTGCAGTGGCTCACTCCCAAGACCAAGAAGCAGGTTATGGCTTTCCTAGGCACCGCAGGCTACTATAGGAAGTTTGTTCCCCAGTATAGTGCCATTGCCAAACCCCTGACTGACTTGACCCAGAAGCAACTGTCTGTGTTGGTAGTCTGGTCTCCAGCCTGTGAAGAAGCATTTCAGGCTTTGAAAACTGCATTGACCAGTGCACCCATCCTTGCTGCTCCAGACTATTCAAAAAAGTTTCTGGTGCAGACTGATGCCTCAGACTTTGGCATTGGGGCTGTGCTCAGCCAGGTGGGAGAGGAGGGCAGTGAACATCCAGTGGTTTATCTGAGCTGCAAGCTGCTGCCCAGAGAAGTGGCATATGCCACTATTGAGAAGGAGTGCCTGGCCATGGTATGGGCGCTAAAGAAGCTGCAGCCTTATTTGTATGGCAGGACATTCACGGTCCTCACGGACCATAACCCCCTAAGTGGGTTACAGAGGGTGTCAGGAGAGAATGCCAAGCTCTTGCGATGGAGCCTTGCCTTGCAGGAATTCGATTTAACCATTCAGCACAAGAAAGGCAGTGAGCACGGTAATGCTGATGGCCTCTCCCGGCAGGACAATGCCCATGAACTACTGACTTCAAAAACTGCCAGGTCAGCCCAACCACCAGAGGAGGTGGCCAGGGCAAACCTTGGCCTTTGAGTGGGGGAGGTGTAACGAAATTGTGGGTAATCAGCGCATTAATAAAGGCAGTGTGCTCGGCTGGTTACCCCTCTTTCGCATTGGGGATGAAGGGGTTAATTTTCCATGCACTGTATATGTTTTACTTTTCCCTCTGTCCCTTGTTGCCCCCATTTTGCTGGATTATATGTGCCTGCAGTAGTGTATGCAATGGTAAACTGACATTCTTGGCTTTGGACACAAGATGCCGCTGCAAGCGCTAAACCACAAGTTAGTTGGTTAAGCGTGGCACGGCTACTTTGATCCATTGCAAGGTATAGGTATCCATTACTTAAAGTGGAAGCCGTAACCGCAGAGTCAATTGAATCAAAGGCTTGCGGTTTCCAATCTCAAGTGGTGCGCGGATACAATGTATCTCCGTCCCGGTTAGTAAGCGTAACTTGAATGGCGACTGCTCAATTGGCGTGGGAACTAGGTCAATTGATATGAGAACTAGGTCAAGTGATGTTGGAATCCCGTAACCGCAAGTCAATTGACAGGAGAAACCCATAGACCAGCATTGCCAGTCAAGGAAAAGCTATAACTCGGGAACGGAAAGGGTTAAAAACTTGAAATTTTGTGTGCAGTCCCAGAGTAATATCCCAAGCACCTACATATAAAAATTATAAATGTGGGATAAGGGGAACACATATTTTTAATATAGTGGATTTTCGTGGCAGATTTAAAAGGACAGGCAGGATGCCTTTTTTCTATCTGTCTTTGATATTCAACTACTGTAGCTACAAAATGTTTTACATACATGAGCTGGGGATACTTCCTACTCGAATTTCACAGACCCCCATTGAGGCGACGCCTCTGGGTCTGGGGAAGCTTTGCAGTTGAAAGATCCCAGAGCCGCCAAGTGTAAAATAGCCAGGATGGTTGCTCAATGAGAGATCCTGGGCTAGTTCACAACTTGGGGGACAAACCCTAGCCTGGTAGACACCAGGTAAATAGGGGAATGCACCTATGCTATGTAGCCAAGGTGGCAATGTCGCCCAGGCGCTGTGTGAACAGGAAATCCCAGATTGCCCACTTTGCAAACTGTGGGCAATTCGGGGATTGGTGAGTGGGAGCATTCCCACGAGAGGGATTGGGTGGGTATGTTGGAGATAGGCTCTCAAACCCTATATACATCTCCCCCAGACTATCCCCGTTGTCTTTCGTTTTTTATTCTACAATGTGAGCGGACTTCCATCACGCTTCTATTAGCGGACAAGAGCAACAGCACAATCCTGGAACGCATAGAGTCTTATCACATCGGAACCAAGAACAGAACTCTGCGTCAGGACTCTGTGATTGCTGGGGGTTATCTATCAGACCCCAAAGGACCAGAAAAGACTTTGCACTCTCACAGAAGGATCGGGCTGGCAATTTGCACCCTTGCAAAAGGACTACATTTTAATGGACAATCTTCTGGTGCTTTACACCTTTCTGGACATTATATCCCGTTTCTCTGCTCAGTAAGTGTTTTTATTAAGTGTATTCTAAGGTTGTCGTGTGTCTGTCTGGTAAGGAAATAAATGCCAATTTATTTTGCTCAACTTGTATGCTCAAACTACTTCCCCAAAATATAAAATTGTTAATAAGTTCTGTCCATCGTGACAGGCAGGTCATCTCATCATCGGCAACTCGCCATGTTTGCTCAGGTTGCTCTCACTGATATTCGGCCCTTTCTGCATACCATGAGAGCAACTCGCCAATAACATGGCGAGTTCAAACCACATCCAAAAATGCTTTTTCGCCGCCTAGAGCATAAACCACTATGTCTGGATGCGTTGACACCAAGAGGAAAAGAACCAGCGGATCCCTAAAAAAACTGTCCTGTTCCCACATATATGATTATGTACAGTAATACTAAGTGATACAGTAATTTCCAAGAACATGTTAAAGGCGTGCAGTAACACACACTTTTACCAAGCTCTTTTTAGAGAGAAATCCATATGATTAATTACATGAAATTCTATGATCTTGTGTTGCCCTCATGCTGTCATTGATTTAATTGCAGCGACTTTCATTATTTTTTTCAAGCCACACTGTTGCTGGCATACAATATGTTGCTCAAACTAAATCCTCATTGCGTGTTTCCCACGGAAAGTATTTTCCAGCAATATCCCTTTGTTGTGATTGTTTTTATAGGACAGATTAATCTCTGCAACTGAGGGCTCAGAGATAGCGCATTATTTAAAGCTTAAACAGATGTTCTTTTGGGATGTCCATTTTAGATCAGGGGATTCAAGTAAAAGGATTTGTAGCTGCTTGTACTGTTTTATTGTATAACCTCTTATCTGCCAAATTGGTCTGTGGCACACTGCAATAATATACAGTAAAGAATATCACACCCTTCTGGCAGCAAAGGACTTCAGTCACAAAGGAAAATAATTTCGCACTGCAGAATATCATATGTATATAAAAGTTTTTTGCGATGTATAAACAGCTTGAATTAATTTTCAATATTAAATTTGTTAAAAAAAGTAATTGTTATGGTTTGTTTATGTGACAGTGCATCTTGTTTTTCATTGTATAACAGTTATGTACAGTATCAGAGTGTATAGGGAATTTAACAAACAATTAACTTTTGTTTTAATTGAAATGGTATGGCTCAGATTCCCTGAGCACCACTGTGAAAATGTTTCCTATGAAGTTAAAAGAAGACACTGCAAATATTAACTTTAGTATAAGGGAAATACAAACATCAATACTATATTCTTTGTAATGCTTTAATGTGTCTTTGATGCAGAATTTTCATGATCCAGTACACTCAATAGTTCCCTTTAAATATTTACTTCAACCTGATGGTTCTAGGTCAGTAACTAATGCATCTTTCAGATAGTCTATTCTTATCTCAAACTACCATAAATAAAATATTATTGTATATATTGTTAATTTAGGGTCTTAAACAAAATATACATTTAAAGGGTGTTGCAGAATCTCCAACTTATCTGCTTGAACTTTTAAATATGTAAGCAGAAAACGACCTCCAAACATGCAGGCAGTTTTATCAACTTTCGGTAGATATTGTCAGAAAAGCAGCACTGTTCTGTTGGCTGGACACCAGTACTGTGTTTTTCTTTGAATCGTCTTAGCCCCAAGTTTTGCTTACAGAAACCAAGGCTATAGATAATGTATGGGTGGAAAGTCTCCAGAAAAGCTGTTATTTAGTAATATGCTAATTTTGTTATGTCTATAATTTACGCCTCCAATTAACATGTATAAATAGTATTACAGTACTTATTACCCTGTATGCGTCTTTTTCTTCGTCTACCGAGTACACGTACAGCATCAGATTGAGATCCAACAGCCCAAGGCATGGTTAAGTCTCCCCGGGTAGAGCAGCATTGTTTCCTCGTAGCTTTCGAGCTCCCCAGACAAGTGGCAACTTACACACACTTCTAAAGAGCATGAGATACTTCACTGTCCCTTTACCCATACCCCGATAGCACCATGTCAATGCTCAGGAAGGTTCCGATCTTGGGACTGAGTGAAGATCATGGAGAGATGTGCGGGATTTGGCTTACCGACAGATGGGCGGTCAAACGTACAGCTGGAGGAGGATTTGGAGCGTCACGAGGACCGCATGGTCCCACCAGAGGGGCATGTCCCCGTAGAAGTAAATGCATTGCCTGCTATATTCTTTTGAGATATAAGATGGAGTTGTGAGCGCCGAAGCCAGCGCTGATTGAAGAAGCATGGCTGCGGTTAGCGGTCTGTTTGAAGTATGGGTATCCATTTCTATCTATTCGACCTCGTAACCACAAGTCAATTGAATAAGTGGCTTGCGGTTAGATTTGAAGTGGTTTACCGATAAAATGTATCCGTACCTTGTTAGCCCCATAACTTGAAAGGCAGAAAGTCAATTGTCACGGTAGCTTACAGCGTTATAATATACACCAAATTACTGGGTTGAATTGAATACGACTGTGATATAATAAAGAGATTTTATTCCTTAAAAGACAGGTGGACACACAATATTGGACAAATAACAAACGGAAAATATACACTTACTTAGGAAAGGGACAATGAAATAACCAAGATTCAGGTTAGTAGTTCATCAGGCATTAGGTATAAGAATGAAGACACGAAAGACAATGGGCATAGAGCTATCAATCGGTTATATGTGATTTGGGCTCTATCCCTAACATTGGAACTCAGGCATTGGAGAACAATTACATGGGTCCAATGACCTTTTGCCAACTCACGTGGGAAGCAAGATAGTACCTGCCCACAGGGGGTTGGCCTTCCTCTAGTCAGAAAACCATTTCCTTTGCCCCACTCTATAAAGCTGGCATCTCCAAGTCTGCCATTTGGGGATCTGGACAGGGAAATTCTGACTTTGGGTGTGAATTATGGCACTTAATACAAGTATCCAAGTCCTGCTCTTCCCCGCCCTAGAATACTTAATCAGGACGGGGGAGCCTTTGACCAGGGTATTCCCTGTAGACACACTGTCGCCCCCTGGCCATTAACATACCTCATGGGCCAGTAACATTCGCGGGTTTACAGTAGGCATGAATATATATTCTATATTTCACAATCTTTATACCTAAATATAATCCGTTCGGTAGGTCTGAGATGGCTGAAATTTGCCATGTCCTCATGCCGGAGGTGACTTTACATGGTGGTCAAATCTCAGATTCGTACGACCCACCGAACCGGAGTTACAACTTTCACCTTTTATTCCCCTTAGGGAACAATGGGGGTTTCTCCGCCATTGGAGTCAATGGGAAATCAATGCATTTCTCTCTGCCATTGGAGTCAATTGCAGCAACCAGACTTTACACAGTTAACCATACTCTGTTCGGTTGATCGGAGAGGGCTGGAAATTGCCATGCAATCATGCCGGAGCTATGACTGCAGGGTGGCCAAATCCCAGTCCTCTAGCCCTTACCGAACGGAGATAATGGTTTCAGGTTTATACACTTTTACACTTCGCGTTTTAAAACCTGGCAGATTTTTCCCCTCATGGCGGCCAATGGCGGTGACCGTAACTTTACAAATGAAATACTCTCCATTCAGTTAGTCTGAGAGGGCTGGATATTGCTATGCAATCATGCCGGAAGCATGACTACTCAGTGGCCAAATTACAGCTCTCCAGCTATCACCGAACTGGAGATAAGCACATCAGGTTTTGACAATTTTACACTTAGCCGTTTTAACCTGGTGGCTTTTCTCCGACATTGTGGTCAATGGCGGCGACCCTCGTGGTGGGCGCGACCCTTTCTCGCGGCCATTGTCTGTCAGACCATGTTGGGGTCGAGTGAGGGGTTCACCACGAGCTAGGGCCAAAAATAATTTTATTGCTAGCTGTCCCAAAACCAGAGTTACCAACTTTAATTGTTTGTGAATTTGGCTGTAACCGAGTTCCCACGGTAATTTAGCAATCAAAAGCTCTTTCTTTGAGATTGTAGCTATTTTCAGATACTGCGGTTTGGCAGGCATCCAACTCAGTTCCCGGAGAGTGGACTCGAGGTATTCCCCATTGAAATGCATTACGCCATTCATTTCAATGGGGAAGCTCCGCTCATCCTCTCGGGTGCCATCTGCTGTTCTTTCTTGATATAGGACCAAAAACGGCTCAATCTCCATTGACTTCTATGGAGCTCCAATGGCGACCTATGGACAGTGCCGGCAAATGGTGGGTGAAAGGCGGGAAGGGGAACAAAGGGCTATAAACATTCAAACACAGTTAACCCTTTCCCTCCCGACCTGATCCCAGTGTGTGTGCTTGGTGCAACCATGGTACAAGTAAAAACACATGTAACTAGTGAGCTACATTACAACCAAAGGGGAATACACTTTGTACTGAGGCAGAGTAATATAAATACCTTTTAACCATTATCACAGTTAACCCCTCGCCTCCCATAAGATGGTAGAGGTGGCCAGCTGGGGGGTAACCCATTTATTACCGGGCTAGCCACCCCCCCCCCCGTGACATCAATGGCCGTGTGAAGTGTGTCAATTGACGTGGGAAATAGGTGAACTTGACTCCCCACTGTCACGATGGACTGACCTTATCAACAATTTTTATATTTTGAGGATCTCGATTGAGCACACAAGTTTAGCAAAATAAGCTGACATTTATTTCCTTAATAGACAAACACACGACAACCCTAGAATACACATAATAATTACACTTACTGGGATAGGGAACAGGATACATTGTCCAGTGAACGAAAAACACAGAAATAAAGTCTTTTAAATTGCAGTCCTTTTGCAAGGGGTGCAAGTTGCCAGCCCGTTATTTCCTTGAAATGTAAAAAGTTTGTTCTGGTTCTTTGGTTTCATTTTGGAATCCCCAAGACTAACGAAATCCTGAAGCAGGGCTAGTTTCCTTGTTGCAATGTTTTTAACCCCTTGTGTTCCGGAGTCGCTGCCACTATACTTAGAGCTTATCCGCTTGAAGAAATCAGGTAACAACCACAGGAATGAGGGTTACAGGCCTTTTTAAGGACAGGGTTCCTTGGAGTTTTTCATTAGCCTCATCCTATTGGCAAGGAAATACTTTCCTCCTATAAGAGCCTGCCCTGTAATGTGGGAAAGTCCTAAGGCCAGCCCGGGTAGCTCTGAGCATGCTCAGTGAGCAGCTTGGTAGCACTACTGAGTAAAAGGGGGTCTTTAATTTCTGGGGACGCAACGTCTGGAGTTTGGTCCCAAGGTGTGAAATATCCAGGATGAGTAACAGGTTCTGTTACTCAGAAACATCCCGGTTAAGTCACACTTTAAGACTCTGGGGTCTTTCATCCTCCACACGTCCCTAGACCTATAGGCATTGACTCACCAGGGGGCTTTTGAACCTGGAGAGGGAAATACCCACCAGCTCATGTATGCATAACATTTGTTCCTTAATGCATTACAAAGGCAGGTAGAAAAAATAGCATCCTGCGTGTACATTTAAAACTGCAACAGAAAGACCTATAGGCATTGACTCACCAGGGGGCTTTTGAACCTGGAGAGGGAAATACCCACCAGCTCATGTATGCATAAAATTTGTTCCTTAATGCATTACAAAGGCAGGTAGAAAAAATAGCATCCTGCGTGTACATTTAAAACTGCAACAGAAAGACACTTTATCAAAAATATATGTTTCACTTATGACAAAGTAATATTTTTAATATGTGTGTGCTTAGGGGATTACAATGAGGCTGCACACCAAAAATCAGGGTGCTCGCACACTCCGTTCCTGAGTTAGCAGTCTTAATCGAACGGCTCCTGTTATTCAGCACTGCAGGTAGAGACTAGCCTACAAAAAGGGGACAACAATGCATAGGAGGGAAAATGGTACATGGGAACAGCATATAAAATTAACCCCTTCACCACCAATGCAATTTAGGTTTACCAGACGACCACACTGCCTTATTAATTCGCTAATTAATCCTATTATAGTCACACCTATCTCCACCTGCTCTACGGTACCCCCTGCCTAGCCTCCCCTAGGAGATCGGGCAGAGCATTGCTCGCCGGATCCCCAATCGGTGGGCTGCAAATGGCCCTCACCGATGCTACACTAGGGGCTACATACTCCTTGAGCATGTTGATGTGATATGTTTTGGTCCTCCCAGTCTCAGCATCTACCTGTACAACATAGTTGAAATCATTCATATTTCGTAGTACCGGATACGGTCCCGACCAGGCAGCCATTAATTTGTTCTCCCGAGTGGGTTTCAGAACAAGTACTTGCTGTCCTGGGATAAATTCTCTACTACGGGCATTTTGATCATACCAAGTTTTCTGCTTGGTCTGCGCAGCCCTAAGGTTGTCCTGTGCCAACCCCATGAGCATTTCTAACCGGTCTCTGAGGTCTACCACATATCGAAGCACAGAAGCTTCAGTATTAGTAGCTTCCCTTCCCATCCCTCACGGAATAGTTCCAGAGGCCCATGTACCTTGCGACCATATAGCAGCTCAAAGGGAGAAAAGCCTGTAGATCCTTGCTTTACCTCTCGGTATGCAAACAGCAAGTGCTGCAGGTGAATATCACAGTCTTTCCCCTTTGCCTCTATAAACATCCTAAGCATCTGCTTTAAGGTACCATTGAACCTCTCACATAGTCCGTTGGTTTGGGGGTGGTAAGGGGTTGTGCACTGGTGCTTCACCCCGCAAGCATCCCAGAGACACTGTAGCACTTCACTCATGAACTGCGACATTTGGTCGGTTAGGACCTCGCTAGGGAAACCTACCCTAGTGAAAATTGTTATCAATGCCTTAGCTACTGCCTTAGCGTCAATAGTAGCCAGCACTACAGCCTCAGTGTACTGGGTGGCAAAAAAACACCACCGTGAGAATGTAGCACTTCCCTGTCCAGCTAGTAATCATAAGGGGCCCCACAAGGTCCATTGCCACCCGCTGAAAGGGTTCCCCTATCAACGGTAAGTGTCTCAGGGGTGACTTCACACGATCACCCGCCTTACCTACTCGCTGGCAGGCATCAGAGGATCGGCAGAAATCTGCCACCTCGCTGGATGCCCCAGGCCAGTAGTAACGCTGCAAGAGCCGGGCTCTCTTGCGTGCGACCCCCTGATGCCCCGCAAGCGGGATGGAGTGGGCAACCTATAATAACTGTTGCCTATACCCTGTGGGTACCAGTAACTGTTACTCGTCAGTCCAAACCTTATATAACCCTGTAGCCCCCTGCTCCCTATACAAAAGCCCACAGTGCCACTGTAACGAGTATGGAGGTGATTAGACCTAAATAAAGGTGTTATACCCAGCTGGTCTTCCTCCCCTCGCATTGGGAATGAAGGGGTTAAACTTATTTGCCATGCATTGCTGTGTTTGCTCTGTCCCAGCATTTTTACCTCACATTTGCAGGCCATTCCCTGCCTGCTGTACTAAAAGAAAATGTATTGCCTGCTATACTCCTGTTGCGACACAAGATGGAGTAGTGAGCAAAGAGGAAGCGCTCATTGAAGAAGCATGGCTGCGGTTAGCAGGCTGTTTGAAGCATGGGTATCCTTTCTCTATGGGTTTGACCTGTAACCACAAGTCAATTGGATAACTGGTTTGCGGTTAGGTTTACCGATAGAATGTATCCGTTCCTCGGTTAACTTTCTAACTTGAAAGGCAGCCAGCCAATTGACGTGGGAACTGTGTCAATTGACCTGAGAATTCGGTGAACTTGGTCCCCTCAAGCCGGCATTTCAATTAGGAAAGCTAACTCGAGAACGGAAGCACCCACCACCCTGGTTTTTGGTGTGCACATGTAATAAAACACAACATAACCTTACATGAAAGAATTACAGTAAAAATACACCCAGAACATAATGTTTTATTAAAGTGTGTAAACTGTGTATTTAAACTGTATGGGCAGAAACTGCTTCTATAAGCCTGGGAATCAGTCTATAGAAGTGTCAGGGATGAAAGACCCCAGCGCATTATAATGTATACATGGCAAGACTTCTGAGAAGTGGCAGATACCGGACCATTGACACCTTTGGGTCAAACCTCAGACTAAGAGGCATCAGCAAGAGTGTGTATCCCACATATGCTAAGTTGCCGAGGTGTCAAGCTGAAACATGCGTTTTGCAAACTGGAAAGCCTTTTTGCCCGGTTTTGCAAACTGTGGCCAATGCTGCTATTGGTGGGTAAAAAGTTCTCACAACGGGGATTGGGTGCACATGTTAAAGGTACCCAGGAATTGCCTATAAATGTGCCTACTGAGCTGTCCCCTGGGTGATTCCTATGATCCATGATGTGACTACGGTTTACGCAAGACTTTGTTCCAGCACAGTTGCAACCGTTTCAGAAGGCAAGGGGTTAATAACAACTTAACTAAGGATTTACCCCAAACTTCGGAATTCGTTAACCCTGGTGACTCCTGAACGAATTCTAACGAATCTCTAAGGAATTCTTTGCAGTGGCTGAGTTATTAGGTCGGCAAGTTGCGATCTAGCCACGGGACCTTTAAATCAAGACTGCATTTTTTGCGCTTCCATGCAAAGGACAATCTATTTAATTCCCTTATCCCAGTAAGTGTTGTTTTAAGTGTATTCTGAAGATGTCGTGTGTTGGTCAACCCAGGAAATAAATCACAATTTATGTTGCTTCTTGTTTGTTTCAATCGAGTACCCAGAAATATAAATATGTTGATAAGTTTGTGTCCACCGTGACAGGCTTATAAATAACTGGTGGCAGCTTGTGGGATACTGATTGAACCTATACTATAGTCTCCTGCGGGATTCTGTAGTATAGTGAGGACCTCGTAGCTTGTGAGCTCCTCAGACAAGTAGCAACTGACACACACTTCTAAAGAGCACGAGAAACTTCACTGTTCCCTTTACCCATACCCCGAAGGCACCATTGTAGTGGGGCAGGAGGTTTGGCCCGGTATTAAAGGTGTTACACCCCATTTGGCCACCCCCTGCCCTCACCTGGGAGGTGAGGGGTTAACTGGAATGATGCCCAGTACTGTGTTTATGCTCCTGCTTCAGCACCAAATGTGTATTCCCCAGTGAATGTGTATTTTCCCCATCTCAGTGTTTGCACCAACACCTACACTGGGATCCAATCGGGAGGTAAAGGGTTGATGTTATTTTTGTGTTTATGGCCCTTTGTTCCCTTTCCCGCCTTTGCAGGCTCCATTTTGCAGTCTCTCCATAGGTCGCCATTGGAGCCCCATATAACCCTTTGCAGATTCCGGCGATTTGGGGCTGATATCGCAGAAGACCTGCAGGTGGTGCCCGAGAGGAGGAGCGGCGGTTCCCCATTGAAAGTGAATGGAGTAATACATTTCAATGGGGATTCCTCGACTCCGACCTCCAGCAACAGGCTGGCAGCCAGCCAGACCGCAGAACCGAAAAAGCGGAAACAATGTCTTAAAAGAGCTTTGATCAGGTCTCGGTCAAGTTCACGTCCAATTGGCATGGGAAACTTAGGTTCAAGGGCACCCCGGAATAAAATTATTTTTTCCCCTAGACCCTAGGAAACCCCTCACTCGACCCCAACCGGGTCCAACAATTAATGGTGACGAGAAAGGGTCGCACTCACCACGAGGGTAGCCCCATTGCCCACTTGGCTTTCAAACAACTAAGTCCAGAACAGTGAAAACCGAAGTCCATAACTCCGGTTCTGTTAGGACTAGAGGACCGGTATTTGGCCACCATGTAGTCATAGTTCGGCATGACTGCATTGCAAATGCCGACCCTCCCTGAGGAACAGGATGGGGTCAGGGTAATGGTTTAGTTTGGGTTTCTGCCATTGACTTCAATGGCGGAGAAAAGCCACTTCTGTGAAATGTGCCTTTAAACTGTATTTGTGTAACTCCGGTCTGGTGATTCATAGCGAGATGAAACTTGGCCACCATGGAGAGTCCCCTCCGGCATGAGGGTCTGGTAATTTCCAGCCCGGTCGGCCCAACAGAACGGATTATTTTAATATGTTTGTATATTAAGAAATGTACTGTCTTCACCCACACCTTCCCTTCTCTCTCCCTCCCCCCCAACAACCTGCTGCTCCAGGCCTGGGTAAATGCTCAACCTAGGGAGAGCTGCGCTAGGGAAGCACACTATGAGAGATCACAAGACTCCCCAAACACTATGCCTATAGTCACCGCGAACACCCCTACGCATAAGAGGCACAATAGACGATGACGGGCCCATACTCACACACACAAGACTACCCGACCACCCCCCCGCTCCTGCCCCCCCCCCAACCCTTACACACACCCCTCCCCCCAACCCCCCCAAGCAATTCATCCCATTCCTGAGTCATCCTCGTTCTCACCCCCACCCCACCCACCCTCCTCTCCCCTTCCCCCCCCCCCCCCCACACACCACTGCCTCAAGCTGTCGCAGCTAAAAAACCTGAGGAGAGTCTTCTCCAGTGAGACCCGCGCTGGAGACCACATGGTCTCCTAACTATATAATATGCTACCAACTGTCTACATAAGGTGTACAATATATGAAGACTGATAACCACTCATCTATACAATGTACTCCGCTCAAATCCCCCATACCCCCCCCTCCCCCCCCTACCCCCTATCCCGTCCCCCACAACCCTGCAGAATCTGCAGTACGATGGTTTTTTCTCGATTGCCAAACGGGAAGTGTATACAATTGAACAAATGATATGACTAACATGCTGGAAATACATTATTGTAACACTGTGCATTCTATACCCCTCCCCCCTATCCCTCCCTCAATGTCGTCCGCTAATTTGGCCATAATCCTCAAAGAGGGTAAGGACCCCACCCAATGTGGAAGTTAGCCATAATCCTCAAAGAGGGTAAGGACCCCACCCAATGTGGAAGTTATAGACCAATTTCATTGCTGAACAACGACCTCAAATTATATAGTAAGATTCTGGCGAACAGACTAAATCCTATCCTGCCGAGACTTATCCACACAGATCAAGTCGGCTTTGTCCTGGGCCGCCAAGCCTCGGACAACACCCGCAAGATCATTAATATAGTAGACCATACCCACCTGACAGGCACAAAGGCTATGCTACTGAGTTTAGATGCAGAGAAGGCATTTGATAGGATTGATTGGTTATTTCTAGACCACACGCTAACAAAATTCGGCTTCAAGGACTCATTTCTAACAGGAGTCCGGGCGCTCTACCAAAACCCGTCTACTATGGTACGTATATCTGGCGGTGGCTCTGAAAGGTTCCAAATCAAAAACAGTACGAGACAAGGATGCCCCCTATCCCCCCTTCTTTTTGCCCTTACGATCGAACCACTGGCGTCTAAAATTCGGACAAACCCAAATATTCAGGGCATAGCTATTGGAAAAGAACACTACAAAATTTCTCTATTCGCTGACGATAACATTCTTACTCTGACTAGACCCCAAACATCCCTTCCTAACCTTCAAAGGGAACTAACAGAATTTGGAATGATATCGGGATACAAAATAAACAGCGATAAATCCGAGGCTCTAAACCTTAGTCTCCCAGATCCCGAAGTTAAATTACTCAAAATTAATTTCAGTTATAGATGGTGCTCTTCACACATTAAATATCTGGGAATTAATGTGTCAAGACATTACAGGGATCTATATCGGGATTACTACCCGAAACTATGGGGGAAAATTAAAAAAGATCTAGATCAGTGGGAAGGTTACCAGATCTCATGGATCGGGAGGATGATATCTGTTAAGATGAATATACTCCCAAGAATGTTATACTTATTTCAAACACTCCCGATCCATGTCCCGGGCATTGATCTGAAAAACATACAAAATAGAATATTCCATTTTATCTGGAAGGGCAAGAGGCCCCGAGTCGCCAGATCGGTCCTACTGGCACCAAGATCCAAGGGGGGCCTAGGAGTCCCAGATCTCAAGAAATACTACCTTGCCGCTCAACTCAAGCAGGCAGTAATGTGGAACACAGACCCGGCCCTTTGTTGCTGGGTAGAAATGGAAACTCAATATGCCAAAATGCCTTCTCTACAAGCCTGCCTTTGGAGCCTAGACAGAGGAGATGGACAGACACATAACCTTAAACTACAGGCCTCAATACATACTTTCGAAACATGGATGAGATGTAAACATAAATATGGCCTATCCTCATCAAGCTCCCAATTGACGCCTATCACCAACAACCCGAAATTCCCCCCGGGTTGTGGATCTAGTCTGTTCGATCAACTCAAACGACGTGGTATCGGGGCGATTGCAGACCTCCTAAGCCTTGGGAAGCTCCTGAGCTATCAAGATTTAAGGGCCAAATATCAAATCAGAGAATTGGACACATTCAAATACCTTCAAATCAGACATTTTATTCATCAAATATGCCCACTTCCAGAGTACCCCACTCTCACGAGATTCGAATATCTCTGTAAGGTCAAGACCCATCAGAAAGGGCTTATTTCTGAGATCTATCGGACCTTGGAGAATCCAAAGGCCTTAACCCAGCACGATTATATGCTCAAATGGGCCTCAGACCTGAGCATCCCTATAGACAGAGAGACTTGGGAAGAAATCTGGCAGGCAGCCTCAGAAACTTCCCTATGCACACAATAAAGGAAAATATCTATAAAGTTCTGTTTGGCTGGTATCTTACCCCAGCACGTTTAAACCAAATCTACCCTCTGGCATCAGACCAATGTTGGAGAGGCTGTGGCAATAGAGGGGACATGGTTCACATCTGGTGGACATGTCCAGAAATTGTGAAGTACTGGACCAAGGTCCAAATTTTGCTAAAAGAGGTCAATGACCTAGATCTACCTATTGAACCACTGACCTTCCTTCTGGCCAGACCGATGTCCGACATTGTCCGACCAACTAGGAAATTAATATCTTTCATTCTCACTGCGGCGAGATGTGAGATAGCGGCCTCCTGGAGGAAAATGACCACGCCAGCCTTGGGATCGATCAAAAAGAGAATAAACGAGGTGATGCAAATGGAGCGGCTGACTGCCGTCCTTAGACAAAACCTCCCTGCGCACAAATCAGTTTGGTACCCGTGGTTTCTTCTAACCCGGGACAGACGACCCGCCCCACCAAGGTAGGGAACAAAAATCCCCTCCCCCCAAAGACACAAAAATCCTGAGCAGATAAAACTTTAACTAACTTATCAATCAAACCCCCCTCAGTCAGGAGGCAATTCCCCTTACCCACTCTACCCCACCCCCCTACCCTCCCCCTTATCCCCTCCCCTCTCTGCCTTCACCTCTTGAAGGCAAACCCCTGTCTCGACAACTTAGTTTGTCTCTCTCTATTCCCCAAAAAATGTTAAAACTATTAGGTACTGTAAATTGCACTGTATTTTTGCCTTACCTGTTGTAACAGTGCCTAATAAAAAACTTTATGAAAAAAAAAAGAAATGTACTGTCTTTTGGGTCTGGTATAAAAGCCTGCGAAAGATACTGGCTCTGCAATATGTTAATGTTCAGGGGGTGACCATCTGTCTACAACAGGCCCCCTGATCAAAGGCTTCACCACCCTGATTGTGTACACTATGGCGGAGAAAAGCAGGGCTTGAGTGATCTGTAAGTGTTGTTATTCACACTTACAGACAAAGGTTTTCCTGTCCAGATCTGTCTCTGGCAGACTGAGAGGCGCCATCCCTTTAGTGGGTTTAAAGAAATGAGACCCCAAGTCAAGGACTGTGCGCATGTGTCAGCTAACGGGGGGTATGTCCCAAAAGGCTTCCCACGTTAGCTGGCAAAAGGTAATTTGGTGCAGGTAATTGGTAACAATACATGACACCCAATGTTAGGGTATAGGGCTGAAACCCCATATAAACGAGTGTCAGCTCTATGCCCAGGGTCTTCGTTACAACATCTACTTGTTACCTGATGCCTGAATGAATTGCCAATCCCGATCATGATTGCTTCATTGTCCAACCCCTAAGTAAGTGTTCATATTCTGTGTGTTATTTGTATATTTTGTGTGTTCACCTATTTCAAGGAATAAACTTTCATTATTTTACCAGGAAGTAATACATTGAGAGTTACCTCTCGTTTTCAAGTATGTCCTGGGCACAGAGTAAAACAAAATAATACATGGTTACAAATACAGTTACATAAATGAACAAGGTATACATTATATACAAGACATTGAATGCACAGTTAAAGAAAATATATATTATGAGCGTATGAAACAGTTACAGACCAGATTAAAGTGTGAGACAGCCTTAGATTTGAAAGAACTTAAGCTGGTGGTGGATATGAGAGTCTCTGGTAGGTTGTTCCAGTTTTGGGGTGCACGGAAGGAGAAGGAGGAACGTCCGGATACTTTGTTATGTCTTGGGACCATGAATAGGCTTTTGGAGTCTGATCTCAGGTGATAGGTGCTGCATGTGGTAGGGGTGAGGATCTTGTTCAGGTAGCTGGGTAGCTTGCCCAGAAAGTATTTGAGGGTGAGACAGGAAAGGTGAACTTTGCGCCTAGACTCTAGTGATGACCAATCTAGTTCTTTGAGCATTTCGCAGTGATGTGTGTTGTAGTTGCATTGGAGAACAAAACGACAAATTGAATTGTAGAGGGTGTCAAGTTTGCTAAGGTGGGTTTGAGGAGCCGAGCCATATACTATGTCTCCATAGTCAATAATTGGCATTAGCATCTGCTGTGCAATACGCTTTCTGACCAGGAGACTTAGGGAGGATTTGTTCCTGTAAAGTACCCCTAGTTTGGCATAGGTCTTGGTTGTCAGGGTATCAATGTGCATCCCGAATGTTAAGTGGGAGTCAAACCATAAGCCCAGGTATTTAAAACTAGTGACAGGTGTTAGGGTGGTGTTAGCGTTGGTTCTAATCAGGAGCTCAGTCACTGGAAGCTTTACAAATTTAGTCTTGGTCCCAAATACCATTGTTACAGTCTTGTCAGTGTTTAAAAACAGTTTGTTTTGGGAAATCCAGTTTTCGAGTCTCAAAAAGTCAGACTGAAGTATGTGTTGAAGGTCAGATAGGCTATGGCTGTGTGCATACAGGATTGTGTCATCTGCATACATGTGTATTGAGGCTTCCTTACAAGCTGTGGGAAGATCATTAATGAACACTGAGAAGAGTAGGGGCCCCAGAACAGAGCCTTGCGGGACACCAGAGGTGATATCCAGGGGGTTGGAGTTAGAGCCTGAGATGGACACATGTTGGGATCTTCCTGATAGGTAGGACTGAAACCAGTTTAAAGCATGTTTCCCTATTCCAGAGCTCTGGAGTTTGTTAAGCAGGATAACATGATCAACTGTGTCAAAAGCCTTTGCAAAATCTAGGAATACTGCACCAGTGAGTTGTCCCCGTTCCATTCCACACTGGATTTCATTGCAAACATTTAGCAGGGTAGTTACGGTGGAGTGTTTGGGACGAAACCCAGACTGGAATTGGCTAGGGAAATTTGTCTTGGTGTAGAAATCGCTTAATTAGGAGTGGACACATTTTTCCATAACTTTGGATAGAATTGGGAGAAGTGAGATTGGCCTGTAGTTTGAGACAGTGTTTTTGTCCCCACTTTTGAAGATTGGGACAACTCTGGCAGTTTTCCAGGTCTTAGGGATATGGCCTGCAGACAGGATAGAGTTGACTATGGACGCAATTGGTTTGGCAATGGCTGGGGCACCAAGTCGTAGGAACCTAGATTGTAGTAAGTCGGGTCCACATTGGCTGCTTAGTTTTAGTTTGAGGAGCGCTTGTGTAATCTCCTCTTCAGATACTGGGCTAAATTGAAAAGTGTGGGCAGTGTTGAGAGGGGGTGGGGCTGTAGTGGTACTCCCAGGATGAGATTCAGGTTTGGGGTTTGTGCTGCGTTACGCTAATAATTTAGTGGCACACCCCACAAAGTAATCATTGAATGCATTTGCAATGTCAGTGGGGTTTGTCAGAGTAATATCCCCCTTAGTGATATTACTTGGTTGTTGATGGTTAGGAGCCTGGAATATATTGTTGATAATCTTCCAGAAGTTAGCTGGGTTTGATGTATTTTGCTGGAGATTGTCAGAGTAATATTGTGCTTTTGCATACCTTGTTTGCCTTGTGCACACATTCCGCAGGCATCTGTAGTGATTGAGATCCTTGGTAGTGCCAGTTACTTTGTAGCTTTTCCACAAGGCATCCCTGAACTGGTAGAGTGCTATAAGGTCAGGTGTAATCCATGGAAGGTGGGCCCCCCGTACCCTTATTTTGCGTAGTGGAGCATGGGTATCGCAGAGTTTTAAGAACTCGGATTGGAAATAGTCGAGCGCAGAATCAGGGTCGGGAATTAAATCGATTCTGTGCCATGGGCAGTTGGTAAGGTCATCCAGAAACTGTTGTGGGTTAAAGTTTTTAAATGTTCTAGTGAGGAGAACTTTAGGGCTTGAATGGGGCGGTTTAATTTTCCTTACACAGTACACTATTGCATGGTCACTGAAAATATCAGGAAGGATGCCAGAGGATTGGATTCTGCTGGGGTTTGAGGAGAGAATCCAGTCTAGCAAGGAATGGTTATGCGACTTCAGGTTTATTCGTGTGGGTTGGGAAATGAGTTGCGATAGGTTAAGTGACTTGAGTTGTATCTGGATTTTGTGGTTTTTAGGGTCAAGCCAATTGAAGTTGAAATCCCCTAGAACTAGCAGCTTTATTATGTCTAAGTCGCATTCAATTCAACCCAGTTTATTTGTGTATATTATCACCCTGCACATGCTCCCGTGACAACCATGAGTAACCTCTCAGAAATGTTTCCGATCGTGGATGACACGGTAGATCAGGCCAAATACACCTTTATATTTAAGGGATCAATCACAAGGCAAAACAGGCAGTAAAATAAATTGCTGTTTATTCGGATAAGACCTCGGAAACACAGAGAAATATAAAAAACAGAAAATATACACACTTACTGGCTCTGGGGGAATGCAATCTACCCTTTCCTAGTTGCAAGGTGCCTGCTTCCGCGAAGGCTTAACTTGGTAGGACCCCGGTTCTGGGCTCCTGGTCCGAAATCCAGCCTGCTGGCTAGGCCTCCCCATGCTTCCCTGTGTGAATAGCTCTTTCACAGAAGCACCTTTGAGAGGCCCGCCAGCAGCTTCCAATATCCAACAGAAAAAAAAAGAGAGAGCTGCTTTTACTGCACGCTCTTATATAGGCTGGATTCCTATCTAAATAATTGAGGAGTCTAATAGCCAATTACAGCGGGGATTGAAACTACGCATTCACTGATAGGAGGGATCAATTCAAAACTTGCCAATGGAAAACATGCTTCTGAGTTTTGACATACAGTGCCGTTTTTAACTAGTCCCAGACCCCCTGCTGTCAAGGCTCCAAAATGTCTGGAGGAAACAAAGGCAGATATCCTGTAAACCTCCCCTTGGCCATGTGCACAAAGGGAATCCAATTACTTTGGCCTTTTGCTTTGAAATGCTAATTACCTGTGGCTGACTTTTGTCCTGTATGCAGTCCCACTCATAGCACAAACACAAAATGCATGGTAGTTTTAAAACACAGAAAACCAACATTTAGACACAAGAGCTGGCACTCCACCATTTGCACCTATAATGTGGGGATTCTAAAACCTTCTCTAAGACACCAGCTCTAATACATTGCTGGCAGGCAATACAGGTTAAACTATCCACCCTTTTCCATCATGTGCCAGAAGTCTCTGCCCTGCAGCTATTTCTCATAAGAGGCAACTCATACAAGGCAATCCACATAAGCCTGCACAGGCAGCTGCTGGCCCATAAGGCAAAGGGAATACACAGAGAATGCATTAACTAGCCCACTGGGCTTACACAGTTAACCCCACATACACAGTTCTTAGCTTATACCCCTATGTGGGACAGTATAAACAGGGAACAAAATTACAGGTAACACAGTAAGGTACACTATTAGACCCAAGAGCTGACACTCTCAGCCCTTGCCATACGGTTTCAGGGTCAGCCAGCTGGGCTCCATCTTTATTAATGAAAGCCGGCTATGCCTACCGCCACAGTGGATCAGAGAGAAGGCCGTGGAGAGATGTGCGGGGTATGGTTTACCGACAGATGGGCAGTCGAAGGTACAACTGGAGGAGGATTTGGAGCATCATGAGGACAGTATGTTCCTGCCAGAGGGGCAAGTCCCCGTTGCTGCTGTGGCGGCGAGCGCTATTCAGCCCGGAGTGCAGGAGGTCCCTCCAACTCCGCGGCTGCAAGGACATGAGGAGAGTGCTAGTGACCCCCTGGTCGTGGGTGGCTTGGCGTCAGGGAGTGCGGATGAAGTAGCAGCTGCGGCTGCCGAGTGTACCGTCCCTGGGCTCACTGCACTTCTAGCTACATGGGGAACGGGTGTTAGCAATGCGGAGCGGGTACAGCTCTTGACGGCAGTGCTCGGAAAAACCCACAACTCTTACCTTGAAAACGGGGAACAAGAACTTTCCCGGGCGGATAATAACCGCTTCAGCAAGTTCGTGGATGGCACATACTGTGACCACTGTTGTCCGGAAAAGCCAAACAAACTGTGATGGATATTCTACGCGTGGATGCAGATGACTGCGGTCATGTGAAGAGCAAGCTGCTGACCCAGTATGCCCTGACACATGAATCTTACAGGGGCAAGTTCCGGACGGGGGGAATAATCCCCGGGGAGTCATTCAGTACCTATGCTGGTCGGATGGTTTTTTCATGGGACAGTGGGTGGAGGGGAATGGGGTTACAAAATTCCATACCCTGCTGGACTTGTTCTTTCAAGAGCAGCTGCTGCAGCAGCTTCCCATAGACGTGAGGGCAAGGGTCTATGATCATAAACCTCCGACCTAAGAGGACACGGCTAAAATGGCAGATGAGTATGTGGCCAGCCGAGTTGCAATGAAAGACCCAGAAGCGCCCAAAGGAGTGGGCCGCGCGGCCCAGGGCGCTAAAACTACCCCTCAATGGACACACTAGCCTGCAGCAGAGAACAGCGTACCCAAGGCTGCAGAGTTCAAGCATGAGAGGCGGTGTTACACTTGCAATAAGGTCGGGAATCTCAGGCCAGACTGTCCGGGCCGGGACCGGTCCAAGAGACCCCATCAGGGGCAACGCTCACCAGTTGCGAGGCCGGTCACCCATGTGCGACTGGCACACAAAGAGCCACCAACTACAGCCATGGAACCAGACCACAGAGGGATGACCAGCAGAGAAACTGCACTTGACACCTCAGGACCAGCAGCGGAGAGCAGAGGACATCAGGTACTCAAGTCGGGGTGTAGACCAACGATGTCCGGCAGAAACATCTGCGGAAAGGTGACCTTTGGAGACTGGCAGGCGGAGGGCTTGCTAGAGTCCGGTGCCGCCGTGACTCTGGTTCACACTGATATGGTGCTGTCATGGGGGACTGACCTGTAGAACAATTTTATATTTTTGGGGAACTAGATTGAGCACCCAAGTTGAGCAAAATAAATTGTCATTTATTTCCTTACTAGACAGACACACGACACCCTCAGTATATACTTAACAAAAACACTTACTGAAGAGAGACACGGGATAGAATGTCCAGAAAGGTGCAAAGCATCAGAATATTGTCCTTTAAAGTGCAGTCCATTTGCAAGGGCACAAATTGCCAGCCCAATCCTTTTGTGAATAGTGCAAAGTTCTTTCTATTCCGTTGGGGTCTGATTGATACATCCAGCAATAACGGAGTCCTGGTGCAGAGTAATGTCCTTGGTTCCGATGTGATAACACTCTTTGCGTTCCAGGGTCGTTGCTGCTCTTATCCGCTGTTAGAAGCGTGGTGGAAGTCCACTCACATTGTTGAATGAAAGACGAAAGACACCGGGGATAGCTCGGGGAGCATGTATATAGGGTTTGAAAGCCATCACCAACATACCCACCCAATCACCCTCGTGGGAATTTTCCCATTCACCAATCCCTAACTTGCCCACAGTTTGCAGAGTGAGCACTATAGGGATTTCTGGCTAATACAGCGCCTGTGCGACATTGCTACCTGGCCTGCTTAGCATATGTGTACTCCCCTTTCTTCCTGGTGTCTCCCAGGCTGGGAGGGAAACTCAGGGTGTGAGCTAACCCAGATGACTAACAGTATTTCCTATTGAGCAACCATCCTGGCAAATTCACACATCCTGATTCTGGGGCTTTCATATGCAACACTTCCCTAGACTCACAGGCATTGCCTCATCATGGGGTCTATGCATAGACCCCTTGGGCTATTTTTAATGTGTTGAGAGAAGAGTTTTTTCTGTTATTATTAGTTCTGAGTTGCATGAATGTTTGCGTTCACCACGTTCACGGTACACTGTAATGCTAATATGTGTAAAGTACAGTTTGTACAATAACTAAGATATTTTTGAAAATATATACATACATGTGAATGTATTTCCACAATTGATACAACACAATCAAATTATCATGGCATACATTTGTTATATTCTTTGTACATATGTATAATGTTGGTGAAGGGAGAACTATAGAAAGGGACCTCGCTCAGACCCCTAGAAGGTAGAGGCGTGCTGCCTGGGGATGGGCTAGATAGATAATAAATGTGTATCGAGAGTGATACACCAAAGAATCCCCTTTAGATAGGCGCACTGCAGACCTGAAAATAAAGACGGTCAGGGGTAGGATGTGGTGTGTATAAATAAAAAACTTTATTAAATATTTGTGTATAAATAAAAACTTTATTGAATATTAGTGTAATAGTGTACACAAAACAGTATATAGTGCTGTACTATACACTGACTAATAATAGACTGCTGTTGGTCTATGTCAACCTCCGTCAAGCGTCTCACTGTGCTCCCATTAGTTCTGTCTCCCTTGAAGTGTGAAAATCTTGGCAAATGCTCTAAATGTCAATAATCTAGATGGGTTATTGTAACCCTATGACATATTGGTAGGTATAGGCTCTACCGAGACTAACAGAGAAGTTCACGCAGCACATCAACGTAATGTGCACACTGCGCATGCGTCATGTAAGTTAAAACAGTAGAGTCTGTTTATATGCGAGTTGCGCATGCGCCGGGGCAGTGCGTGAAGTAAATGTTTGGACGGCCCGTATAAGGTTGGTAACGGGTAAAGGGAGTACTGGGTGTCGAGGAAATGTTCAATAGTGATTACACATAGTGACACACAGAGCGTTGTGTCTATGGATCACTATAGATCGTAGTTTGATATGAACCCAGTATATATGCGTATTCTTTGTACATTGGTGCGTTCATGTGTCAAAGTTTGTGCTGTATCTGGTATAGTGTGCGTCTCAAACGGGCGTAGGTACGAGGATGCTGTGCACCTTTAGTAGCAGGAGTAGTGAAAAATAGTAAACGCAGGTTTGGGCTGCTTGGTAATATTTTCAACGGGGTTTTTTGGTGCCCATGTGACCGCAGAGCTGCTCACTCGTAAACTGCTGCAATTGAGAAATGGTATAGCACACGAGACCTAGGTAGTCAGAGCAGCTGTGTCTATACAGGGCTGCATGGAAAAAACATGCACGGTAGTATTTAAAGCAGGCAGGCTATTTTGATAGTGAATAGCAAGTGCTGCCCTGTAGCAGCACTGACACCTCTTTAAATGGGTGTATCAAATGAAAGTTAGACACAGGTCAGCGCACTAGAGGAGCTAGTAGAGATAGCTGGCGTGGTTAGGTATGAGTCATACAGCTAAAGACCCGACATGCTGCATGTTTCGTCACTTCCTGTGACTTCATCCGGGGTGGGCGTTGCTTGGTTCCCGGTCGCTTCTTTATACCCTGTAGTTGCCATAGCGATCATGGGACGCCAAATGCTGTAGGGTGGTGATGCATGAGTACTGCATCCTGGACTGACCTAAGTTATTGTATGTAATACAAGTAAGAATTAACTTTGCTGGATTTCAAAAGATGGGGTTGGTGGTAACAACATTAAAATGAGTAGAAATGAGACTAGGATCTGACATAGGTTCATAGGAAAGAGTTAAAGACAAAGCCTTCGTTTAAGCCAGATGGATAGTGGGTATTGAGCAGATAAATCCACCTGGCCTCCCGTTGCAGGAGTTTCTTATCCCAATTCCCCCTGCGAATGCTGGGGGGAACATGGTCTATGCCTTGAAAGTTAAGCGTATCAAGTTTCCCTGCATGGTGGTCCCTAACATGACGGGAGACCGGGGTGTCCAAAGCATTCCTGATAGATCCTATATGTTCCAGGATGCGTCTCCGGAGTTCTCGCTTTGTCTTGCCAACATACTTTTTTCCACATAGACAAGTTATCAAATAGATAATTCCACTGCTCTTGCAGTTGATAAACTGTTTTATGGTGTATGTTTTATTGTTGTCAGTATTTGTAAAGGTCTTGCTTTCCTTAACATAGCCACAAGCTTTGCAGTGATGGCACTTATATGATCCTTTGACGCTCAACCAAGTTGTACTTTTTCTGTTGTTTCCCAGCGTAAAGTGGCTGTGCACCAACAAATCTTTAATATTTGGTGCCCTTCTCCAGACAATTGATGGATGGCTTCTAAGTACCTTCTTCAGATCTTCGTCGTTCGTCAGGATAGGCCAATGCTTGGTAAGTATCCTGTGGATATCTCTCCACTGATTGTGGTAAGTGGCTATGCATCTGATCTCACTCATTTTCTTGCTGTCATCCGGTGATGGAGATTTTAGTAAATCAATACGTGGTGTGTTGATTGCACGATGATACGCCGTCTTGAGTTGGCGATTAGAGTATCCCCTAGCTAGGAAGTTATCCCGCATTTTTGTGCTTTCTTCTTTAAATGCCATGATATCTGTGCAGTTGCGTCTGATGCGCAAGAATTGTCCTGTGGGGATACCTCGTATGAGGGGTTGAGGATGAAAACTGTCGGCTCTAAGGTAACTATTAGTGGCAGTCTCTTTCTTGTGGTTCGTTGTGGAGAGATAACCATCCTCATTGATAGTGATTCTTAAGTCCAAAAAAGTAATGCTGTTAGGGCTACTTTCCGATGTCAACTTAAGGTTGTGTTCGTTGAGGTTAAGTATTTTCAGAAAGATTTCCAAATCATTCCTTGTGCCCTTCCAAAGTAGTAGGATATCGTCTATGTAGCGTAGCCACAAATCTATGTGTTCTATGTACATAGACATTCCTTCTGAAAAGACACTGATGGCCTCCCACCAGCCTAGGTATAGATTGGCGTAGGTGGGGGCACATGTTGTACCCATGGCTGTTCCTTGGATTTGTAAATAATATTTGGAATCAAATAAAAAGTAATTGTGTTCCAATACAAACTCTAAAAGCTCGACAATGAAGGCATTATGTTCAGTGTATACACAGCTACGTGATGATAAAAAGTATGCAACCGCCATGAGACCGAACTCGTGTTTTATGCTGGTATACAGTGACTCCACATCGAAGCTTACCAGCAAAGTACCCTGCGTGACTTGTATTCCTTCAAGTCTGTTAAGGACATCCTTGGTGTCCTGGACGAAGGAAGGTAGTGATGTAACAAATCCTCTGAGTACTTTGTCTATATATATACTGATAGGTTCGGTAAGTGAGCCGATGCCCGATACTATAGGTCGTCCAGGTGGTTTTTTAATGTTTTTATGGACCTTAGGGATGGTATAAAAAGTTGCTATAGTAGGGTCTTTTTGCATCATGAAGTCATGTTCGTTTTTTGATATAACTTTCATCTCCAAACCTTTACGTAATATATTGCCCAAAGTTTTTTGAAATGGTACTGTTGGGTCACCAGAGAGAGTCCTGTAGCATTTTTTATCCTTGAGTAATCTCAAGTTTTCCCTTCTGTAGTCCTCTGTTTTTTGTATCACTAAATTTCCTCCCTTGTCGGCCGGCTTTATAGTGATTTCCTTTAAATCTTTTATTTCTTTTAGTGCCTTTTGTTCTTCTTGGTTCAAATTACTCTGTATCTTGGTCTCTTTCAGGGATTCTAAATCCTTAGTAACCAAGTTAAGGAATGTAGAGATGTTGGCGCAGCTGTCCTGGTGCGGTGTAAATCGGCTTTTAGGTTTCAGTGTTGTGTGGGGTCCATCTCCAGGATCTTTGTCCCCATCTTCCAGGAGTTTGATCAAGTTGACTAAATGTTCTTTATCTTGGGTTTGCAGAAATTCTTCATATAGATTAGGTATCGCATTTCTTCCTCGTCTCTTGAAGAATTTGTGCAGGAGCATTTTGCGTGCGAAGAGGTTTATATCTTTAATGATCTCAAATAGGTCAAATTTATTGGAGGGAACGTAGGATAAACCTTTTTCTAGGAGGCTGAGTTGAGCCTCCGTAAGGGTTATTTCAGAGAGATTTATGATTTCACTCTTGTTGTTACATAGATTCTCCCTGTTTAGTGTCTTCTTTTTCTCTGCCTCCTGTATCCTGACCATCTTCCTCTTCCTCTTCCTCTCCAATACCCCTCCTCTTCTAGTCTTTCTGGGCCATAATCTATTGCCTCCTGGGCCTGGCCTAAAAAATGTTCAGGGTTGTGACTCTCCCCTTGTGCCGGGGTTTTATCCCTTTGTGATTTTGATCTCGTTGTTATCCTGTTTTGATATCCACTACTGTCTTCAGTCTCTGACATTTCCCAGTCAGTGGACGAGTCACTATGATCCTGTATTTTGGCCCTTTCGGCTTGGAAATGGTGCTTATAAATTTTGCCACTCTTGTAATCCCCACTATCTCTCAGGAATTTTACGCGCTTGCGTTCTTTAATTCCTTTCACATAGTTGTCTGTGGTTTTCTGAAGGATGTTTTCATACTTCTCAAACTGGGGTGATTCCTTCCATTGGACTGCCTCCTTTTTGTTTCTCTCTATGTCAATGTTAACCTTTTTGAGTTCAGCCAGTTCGTTCTCAACTAATAGAATCATTAAATCATGTGAACATTTTGTTATGGTCTCATCCCATTTTTTAATGAATGTCTCCTGTAAATTATGGTATGATGGAGAGAGATTAACTCTCAAAACCCTCGGTATCATCTTACTTTTTTGATATTTTTGGAGGCTGCACACCTCCCACCATAGGCGTGATTGTTTTTATAAAGATGTTCTAGGTTTTGAAAATACGTCCTGATGTTACTAACGGTGGGTTCTTCTCTAGACATTGGGTTTATTGAAAAAATGTTTTCTGAGTCAGCCTCCCAATCGTTGAAATCCATAGTGCGTGAAAGAAAACCTGCCATTTGTGATGATTGTCTCAGGTTTATAATAAGTGTAGCTGAAAGAGGGGAGCTGAGGTGAAAAACAGGTAGAGAAACCAGTTGGTGAAGGGAGAACTATAGAAAGGGACCTCGCTCAGACCCCTAGAAGGTTGAGGCGTGCTGCCTGGGATGGGTAGATAGATAATAATGTGTATCGAGAGTGATACACCAAAGAATCCCCTTTAGATAGGCGCACTGCAGACCTGAAAATAAAGACGGTCAGGGGGAGGATGTGGTGTGTATAAATAAAAAACTTTATTAAATTTGTGATAAATAAAAACTTTATTGAATATTAGTGTAATAGTATACCAAAACAGTATATAGTGCTGTACATACACTGACTAATAATAGACTGCTGTGGTCTATGTCAACCCGTCAAGCGTCTCACTGTGCTCCCATTAGTTCTGTCTCCCTTGAAGTGTGAAAATCTTGGCAAATGCTCTAAATGTCAATAATCTAGATGGGTTATTGTAACCCTATGAAATATTGGTAAGTATAGGCTCTGCCGAGACTAACAGAGAAGTTCACGCAGCACATCAACGTAATGTGCACACTGCGCATGCGTCATTAAGTTAAAAAAATAGAGTTGTTTATATGGAGTTGCGATGCGCCGGGGCAGGTGCGTGAAGTAAATGTTTGGAAGGCCGTATAAGGTTGGTAACGGGTAAAGGGAGGTACTGGGTGGCGAGGAAATGTTCAATAGTGATTACACATAGTGACACACAGAGCGTTGTGCCTATGGATCACTATAGATAGTTGTTGATATGAACCCAGTATATATGCGTATTCTTGTATTGGTGGTTTATGTGTCAAAGTTTGTGCTGTTCTGGTATAGTGTGCGTCTCAAACGGGCGTAGGTACGAGGATGCTGTGCATCTTTAGTAGCAGGAGTAGTGAAAATAGTAAACGCAGGTTTGGGCTGCTTGGTAATATTTTCAACGGGGTTTTTGGTGCCATGTGACCGCAGAGAGCTTCAATCGTAAACTGCTGCATTGAGAAATGGTATAGCACACGAGACCTAGGTAGTCGGAGCAGCTGTGTCTATACAGGGCTGCATGGAAAAAACATGCACGGTAGTGTTTAAAGGAGGCAGGCTATTTTGATAGTGAATACAAGGTGGGCCCTGTAGCAGCACTGACACCTCTTTAAATGGGTGTATCAAGTGAAAGTTAGACACAGGTCAGCGCACTAGAGGAGTAGTAGAGATAGCTGGCGTGGTAAGGTATGAATCATACAGCTAAAGACCGACATGCTGCATGTTTCGTCACTTCCTGTGACTTCATCCGGGGTGGGCGTGCTTGGTTCCGGTCGCTTCTTTATACCCTGTGTGCCATAGCGATCATGGGACGCCAAATGTGTGGGTGGTGATGCATGAGTACTGATCTAAACTGACCTAAGTTATTTTATGTAATACAAGTAAGAATAACTTTGCTGGATTTCAAAAAATTGGGTTGGTGGTGACAACAATAAAATGAGTTGAAATGTGACTGTGATCGACATAGGTTCATAGGAAAGAGTTAAAGACAAAACCTCGTTTAAGCAGATGGATAGTGGGTATTGAGCAGATAAATCCACTGGCCTCCCGTTGCAGGAGTTTCTTATCCCAATTCCCCCTGCGAATGCTGGGGGGAACATGGTCTATGCCTTGAAAGTTAAGCGTTCAAGTTTCCCTGCATGGTGGTCCCTAACATGACGGGAGACCCGGGGGTCAAAGCATTCCATCAGACGCAACTGCACAGATATCATGGCTTTTAAAGAAGAAAGCACAAAAATGCGGGATAACTTCTAGCTAGGGGATACTCTAATCGCCAACTCAAGACGGCGTATCATCGTGCAATCAACACACCACGTATTGATTTACTAAAATCTCCATCACCGGATGACAGCAAGAAAATGAGTGAGATCAGATGCATAGCCACTTACCACAATCAGTGGAGAGATATCCACAGGATACTTACCAAGCATTGGCCTATCCGACGAACGACGAAGATCTGAAGAAGGTACTTAGAAGCCATCCATCAATGTCTGGAGAAGGGCACCAAAATATAAAGATTTGTTGGTGCACAGCCACTTTACGCTGGGAAACAACAAAAAAAGTACAACTTGGTTGAGCGTCAAAGGATCATAAAGTGCCATACTGCAAAGCTTGGCTATGTTAAGGAAAGCAAGACCTTTACAATACTGACAACAATAAAAAAACTACACCATAAAACAGTTTATCAACTGCAGCAGAGCAGTGGGATTATCTATTTGATAACTTGTCTATGTGGAAAAAAGTATGTTGGCAAGACAAAGCGGAGAACTCCGGAGACGCATCCTGGAACATATAGGATCTATCAGGAATGCTTTGGACACCGGTCTCCCGTCATGTTAGGGACACCATGCAGGGAAACTTGATACGCTTAACTTTCAAGGCATAGACCATGTTCCCCCCAGCATTCGCAGGGGGAATTGGGATAAGAAACTCCTGCAACGGGAGGCCAGGTGGATTTATCTGCTCAATACCCACTATCCATCTGGCTTAAACGAAGGTTTGTTTTAACTCTTTCCTATGAACCTATGTCAGATCACAGTCACATTTAACTCATTTTAGTGTTGTCACCACCAACCCAATTTTTTGAAATCCAGCAAAGTTATTTCTACTTGTATTACATACAATAACTTAGGTCAGTTTAGGATGCAGTACTCATGCATCACCACCCTACAGCATTTGGCGTCCCATGATCGCTATGGCAACTACAGGGTATAAAGAAGCGACCGGGAACCAAGCAACGCCCACCCCGGATGAAGTCACAGGAAGTGACGAAAAATGCAGCATGTGGGTCTTAGCTGTATGATTCATACCTTACCACGCCAGCTATCTCTACTAGCTCCTCTAGTGGCGCTGACCTTGTTCTAACTTTCACTTGATACACCCATTAAAGAGGGTGGAGTGCTGCTACAGGGCAGCACTGCTATTCACTATCAAAATAGCCTGCCTGCTTTAAACACTACCGTGCATGTTTTTTCCATGCAGCCCTGTATAGACACAGCTGCTTCCGACTACTAGGTTCGTGTGCTATACCATTCTCAATTGCAGCAGTTTACGAGTGAGCAGCTCTGCGGTCACATGGGCCCAAAAAACCCGTTGAAAATATTACCAAGCAGCCCAAACCTGGCTTTACTATTTCACTACTCCTGCTACTAAAGATGCACAGCCCTCGTACCTACGCCCGTTTGAGACGCACACTATACCAGATACCGCACAAACTTTGACACACTGAACGCACCAATGTACAAAGAATACGCATATTACTGGGTTCATATCAAAATACGATCTATAGTGATCCATAGGCACAACGCTCTGTGTGTCACTATGTGTAATCACTATTGAACATTTCCTCGACACCCAGTACTCCCTTTACCCGTTACCAACTTATACGGGGGGTCCAAACATTACTTACGCACTGGCACGAGGCGCAAATGCGCAACTCGCATATAAACAGACTCTACTGTTTTAACTTATATGACGCATGCGCAGTGTGCACATTACGTTGATGTGCTGCGTGAACTTCTCTGTTAGTCTCGGTAGAGCCTATACCTACCAATATGTCATAGGGTTACAATAACCCATCTAGATTATTGACATTTAGAGCATCTGCCAAGATTTTCACACTTCAAGGGAGACAGAACTAATGGGAGCACAGTGAGACGCTTGACGGAGTTTGACATAGACCAACAGCAGTCTATTATTAGTCAGTGTATAGTACAGCACTATATACTGTTTTGTGTACACTATTACACTAATATTCAATAAAGTTTTTATTTATACACAAATATTTAATAAAGTTTTTTATTTATACACACCACATCCTACCCCTGACCGTCTTTATTTTCAGGTCTGCAGTGCGCCTATCTAAAGGGGATTCTTTGGTGTATCACTCTCGATACACATTTATTACAAATGTACTGTATACAACAAAAAACAAAAAGTCCCATTGCAGGTCCTAACACTTCCTGTGCAATTACAGTGCAAATTCTCATTCACCTTTGATAATGGAGGGAGACGTCTTAATAGACCAATCTCCCACAAGTGCATGAAAAAACCTGCTACTTAATAAGTGGGAAGGGCGAGCATTTAAACAGGGAGGAGGGGTCACTAACCTCCAAACAACTGTTACCAGATTTGTGGTTGTCACTGAGAGGTAGTGGGGTGTGTTCCTGGTTTGAGATGCCGTACAAACTCTGTGTCTTGTGACCTCGGTAACATCTGATGAAGAGACCTCTTTAGACTCGTAAGCTTATGTACAAGACAACCATGTGCACCTTATTGTATTAGTCCATTAAAAGGTATCCCAGCCCTCACAGTATCTTACTATTTCTGGGACCAATAGGGCTACTAAAAGTCGTCAATGACCTTGGTAAGTTCGTTTTCCCCCTGTACCTTTCGGATATAGGTCCAGGATTCATTGTGCGTTGAAGAATTTGCCGTCTATTAGTGAAGTCTTAGTCAATGGAGGATATCCAATTGTAGCATCATTGAATTCAGATTTCAGGGGTGTTTCATCTTCATAATAAGTCAAGAGTTTGTCAATAAGATTCCACTAAGATGTACTTTTATGATCCAAAGCTCTCAATCCTATTTACTTTACTCCTTTTGATCCTGATTCTTGTGTAGTATCTGAGAAACCATGTGACGCGGAGACCTCTCCCAGGGCACAGCGATATTGATGCCGTATAAAATCTTACCACTATAAGAAATATTATAAGAAATATTTTTCGGTAGCACCTTGTATAAGTGATATTATGGATTGTGTGATGCTACTGCGGGACCTGCCTTTTCTCCTACCCTTCCCCTATTTAATTTCTTCACCGGGTCCCTGAGTGGGAGGGACCCGCATATTCTGTATATAAGGCAATGCTGTTACAGGCGTAAGAAAGGGCCCCAGAGAAAAGGAAACCTTCCTCCAGTTTCAAGTACGCTATCAAAGTCAAAAAAAGGTGTCGGAGTGATAACGCAGAATATCACAATATCCCACCGTAACGCATCAGTAATCCACGCTACTTCTGAATCTAAGCCCCCTGGCCCTGGAGCGGTGAGCTCAGGGTGGCCGGCTGTCCTTCGGACAAACACTATGGCCGCCAGGGTTCTCAGGCGGTGAGTATAAAATATAGCATTGTTGCTTTCTATTGGTGGCCCCAGCAGCCATTTTTGTAGTCCACCTCTATATTTACAGTTTTATTTTCTGTTTAAAAATAGTCACTAACCTCCCCAAAGCTAACCTCAAGCACTGTCTCTGGACATGCGTAAAAATTAACGAGTTATGGACACAGGTCCTACAATATATTAAAGAAGTTACGAAAATTAGCTGGGTAAGACACCCCCTCCCCACGATATTTGCCAATACTGAACCTTGGACAATTAATATCAACCAAAATAGGGGGGACATTCTCCCAACAGAGATGATTCTCCTGGTAGCCAGAAAAGCCATTATGATCAAATGGTTAGATTCACAAGCACCAAACATAGAACTTATAAAATCCCTCTTGGTCAAACTGATCACAATAGACAGAATATCTACCGATCAAGCAGGAAATAACCAGTATGACAAATTTGATCAAAAATGGGGGATGATTATAAACTCTTTTTCCCAGCTAGGACAGAATTAATTCAGATGACACCCATGATAAGATGGTAAACTAAACTGGACGAAAAAGCGGATAAAGGAAATATAAAATAAGGAGAACGTCCTGCATCACAATATAACATAACAACATGACAGAACAGAGTAAAACCGAAGAGCCTTGTCTAAACAAATACGATAACTAAAAGAGAGGACGGGAGTAACAAGCAAGCATACAAGGTTTTCAGTTAAATGGTCGAGATATTAGATCAAGACCAGTTATAAGTTCGAAAAAAGAAAAACAAAATGAGTATCACAAATATGTATTGAACTATGTAACATTATAGGATGATCTATGTACATGTAAATACAATATGCTACAATGAAATGTATCTGTAAACACCCTAATAAAAAGATACTTAAAAAAAAAAATAGTCACTAAAATACTGCACACAAATACTATATCTCCGGAACCTGTGGTCCGAACTGTGGGGGGTTCTGATGAGCTGCGGGACACACCCTGGTTAAAATAATGAGCAGCCGGAATTGCTGCTTTAATTAGAAAATAATAAGCAAATATCACTGAGGGTTTTAATGTGTTGTTTTCCTCTTGTGCTTCCAATTTCTTAGCTTGTGATTCATTAGCTTGTTGGCCAGGCAAAGCTATTTGGATCATGTGATCTTGTGCGGTATCTTGCAGGGTTCGCAGGCTTCATGCAGCAGGCGTAGGGTTCAACAGGCAATCCAAGCAGATTTAAAAAATAATATTTGTTTGTTTTAATATATGCAGCCTTTGATTACCTTTATTGAAAACTAATTACATAAGATCCTGATTGATTTGTTCTCCCATGATCGATCAGCAAAGATCCTGCTTCCCAGCGTTCACTAAATGGCTGCCTTTCAGTTTCAATTAATCCTTCAGTCAGTGTAACTCTGCCCCTACAATGTATTCTTATATTGCTAAGGTAACATTATGTATTGTTACAGTATGCAGCACGAACTGCTGGGAATATTGGCAACAAATTATCACACACAGGAAAGTGTTACAAAGCACTTTCACTGCTGGGGAAGTGTGCTTAGATAAAGCCTGCTATAGAAATCAAAGGATGCTCAGTATATTAGAACATTACAAATTGCATTAAGAGATGAATTAAAATGTTTTTTTTTAATAAGTATTATCAAATACTACAAAACTAATTTATTTAAATAACACATGTAGCATATGGCATGGATTGCTTCTTTAAGAGAAGAGCAGGATGGGAGATGTGAAATCACATGTCATCTGAACCTGTGATCTAGGTAATGTCACGCTACATTACCTCTATCCTCCTGATTTTTTACAACTACGTTTTTCCTTCTCTGCTCTCTTTTAACTGGCAGCGCTTTGGGGCTGTTACTATTCCACATGCCCTGCCCTGAAAAGCTTTGCAGGAATTTATTTAGCAAAATGAGTCACATTTAACTCCACTGCTAGAGCGAAGGAATTAAGGCCCATAGTTTGTTCGACTGAGCCACCTATGCTGAAGCAGGGATATCCTGAAAACCTGACCTGTTGGTGGCCCTTGAGGTCTGGAGTTGGCCACCCCTGGCATAGGGAATAGTAACCTCCCCAAGGTTATATTGGTCCTAATCCAGGATCAATAGCCTGTGCCCTAATTCTTGTCAAAAGTTAGGACACTTTGTTACACCCTCCCAATGATAGATGATAACCTGTGCATTGTGTGTGGCTGTCTGATGTCTACCTGCTTCCAGGGTATCTGGCAAAGTGTAGCTAGTCCCTATTGTTCTGTATACCTCTATTATTTGGTTTTAATGAGCTTGAAAAGCAGAATTACCAAGCTAAATCTATTTATCCTATGCATGTTTTTGATAAATAATGAAAGTGCTTCTTTACTAATTCTGCTAAATCTTAACTTTAGTTCAGCAATAATTTTTGCACCATACCCCAATTTTTTTGGTCCTACGTAGCTCTCCCTGGATAATGGAGTCCATACAATTAATTAGGTTAGTAAAACTGCCAGCATTTTCAAATGTACACGTAACGCTAATTCTAATAAAATAGCTAGCATTCCAGCTCATTTCTACAGTGATTCCGCCATCTAGTGGGAATCAAATGGGATAACACTCATTAGTTTTTTTGTACAGTTGAATATGGAAACTTTCATGGTTATATTGTTTGCTTACACTTGTTTTATACTATATTATAGGCTAAAACTGTAAAATTCTGGGCATTATTGAAATCCCTGCTCTTCCCCTTTCCCCCATCCCCCCAATTTCCCCCCCCCTCACCTCTCTCTTCTCCCTCACCTTTCTCTCTTCTCCCTCACCTTTCTCTCTTCTCCCTTCCTCCCTCTCTTCTCCCTTCCTCCCTCCCCTCTCTCTTCTCCCTTCCTCCCTCCCCCAGGTACATACTGGGTATTTGCTCGAATAAAGTGTGTCGGTGCAGTATCTACTAAAATGCAGATACGTGCACACTTAAACCGACATAGAGAGATGACGTTTGCACAAATGGAGATGGAGATAGAGATAGAAGAGATAATGTTGAGAAGGAGAAGAATACATTTCGAGGAGAGAGATGGGAGAGAGGGGAGAGATGGTAGAGAGGGGAGAGATGAGATGATAGGAGTGGGCGAGGTCAAGTGCGAGGGCGAGGGCACAGGACAGACTTGGTGGCCCATCCACATCTATATCGTGAGAGGACACTATTAGATGAGCGTACGGAAGACAAAATAATCAATCGATATCGCTTGAGTTCAGTAGCAATCTTATCTCTTTATGAAGAGATAAGAGAAGATCTAGATTTTGTTTCTGCCAGAGGTCGTTCAGTCCCTGGCCTTGTAAAAATGCTGTGTTCCTTACATTTTATGGCTTCTACGTCTTTTCAGACAACAGTGGGCATAGTAGGTGGTGTGTCACAGTTGGCATTCTCGCAGGCCCTTACACAGTTTCTAGGTGCACTGACTAGACATGCTAGAAATTATATTAGTTTTCCGACAGATCAAACAGAGTGGCTTGAAGTAATGAATGGATTTTACACCATAGCTGGCCTACCATGCTTGATGGGTGCAATCGATTGCACACATATAGCTTTGACCCCCCATCTGCACATGAGCATGTGCTTCGTAATAGAAAACACTTTCACTCGCTCAATGTTCAGGTCGTATGTGATGCCAACAAGCAAATTTGTAATGTCATAGCCAGATTCCCGGGTCCAAGCTACGATTCTTCTATCCTCAGGAACTCATCCGTGTACCATGCATTTGAAAATGGTTATTTTGGTAATGGGTGGCTGTTGGGTGAGTTTATTTTTTTAAATCCCTACATTAAGTCACAATGTTGTGTGTACGTTGTTTGTTACTGAATTGTAATTGTTGCTTTACATTTTCACATTAGCACTTTGTCCACACTGTGTCACTCTTTGACAAAGCGCTTTGGTGTGAAACGCATTAAAGGGTCTGCCAGGACTCTACTGTGATGCTGTTTAATTAATAAATGTTTCAAAAGGTCTTTTGTCCAGCTCTTGCTTTTTGGCGGTGCACCTGTCTTCCCCATCCTGGATACTTCCCACACATGTTTAGAAAAATTCCCGGGTGCTAACTCTGTGAAGTAAGTGTGTGACTTAACTAATGAAAATAGAGAATGATTATAAAAGAAAAGTGTGGTACGGCCTTTTGAGATTCACGTGTTTTCTTGTAGTGCCCTCCTATGACTCGAACCCCAGCAGGATCTATCCAGGACCCTTAACGATAATGGAACACAAAAAAATAGGGGAGCACAGAGTGAGGGTGAGGTAAGTTTTTTGTACCAGTGACCAACAGGGTTAGATGACCATAAATGGTACATGGACTGGTGGATACGCTGATCTGGGAAATAGTGTAATACTATATAAATAAATAAGTATATCACTTACACGGCCTTGTGTAAATGTTATTACATCAAGGTATCTTTACTCTCCTTCTTTTTCTTGTAGTATGGTTTTTCTGCTCCTGCTCTACTTTTGTCGTCTCGTGCTTGAATGTTCTGAGATATAACTCACTGAAAACTTGGCTTCTTCCTCCTAGATGTCTCCCTCTCACAAAAAATAAGTAATTAAGTTTATGCAATAAATTTGCCAAAAACCAAAAGCAAAAAAGCAAAAAAGTTGAGAAGCATGTAGATGGTTAGAAATATATTAGATAATGGTATAGTGATAACCAATCACTCACACAGGCTAATGTGAGTGTTCTCACGTAACAGTATCTTGATTCCACTTCTTCCAAGTCCCTGAAGTTGAAATTTCAGAGAATTCCAGAGAAGTGGAATCAGGTGGTATTCAAACAATCATTCCAGATTAATTTTAATGTATTGAACCATGTAAAGTCACCCAGCATAAGATGGGGGGAAGGAAGGTATGGGAAAAGAAAGGTAAAAATTAAAATACTCACACGGGATAGTGTAAGTATACACTGGTAAAGGTTTCTTTTCTTAGTTTGGTTCCTGTTTTTCCTTTAGAAGCTGGATGGATGTGATTCTTCCAAGTACAGTATATAATAAACTGCAACAGTGGGGACTGTAGTTGGAGCAAAAGTCTTTATTAAGAAATGAAATAAAAGGTAAAAAAAGATATAAAAAGATAAACTAGTACTAAAACAAGGAAGCACTCAAAAAATGGATGGGAAAAACACATGTTCCCACACATGTAACAAATTAATGTCTATTTACCTGTATTATAAATCCAAATGTGATCATAGGTCATACACAAATACATGTGTATTGTGTGTGACATATAAATAAAGAACATGACACATCCCATGCAATATACAAATGTTCATTTACAGTACCAAAAAAAGAGGAGTCACATTACCAATGAAGCTATGTATCATGTAACCATAACATGTACTGTAACATTACATAAATATCTGTAATGTCATGAAGTAATATTATTTATGATGGTGTTCAAAGACAGATATGTGAATGTGTGAGAATATTCACAGATAATGTTAAACTCCACATATCGTGCATGTACAATATGTTTAACCTGATACTCCACTGCATTAACTAAATATTTATAATTATAACTATTATGACATGTTCCCATGTCTTGTAACATTCTTCTTAATCTGTACTTTAGGTGACCCTCGATACGGGATCAGACTGTGCCTCTTAACACCACTGGCTAACCCTCAAACACCTGCAGAGCTAAGATTTAATGTGGCCCACATATTGACTAGGCCGGTAATCGAGAGGACATTTGGACTCTTAAAAAGTAAATTTAGATGTCTTGACCACTCAGATGGAGCACTGCAGTATACGCCTAGAAAGGTGTCTGACACTGTGCTTTCTTGCTGCATTCTGCACAATATTGCACTGAGGCATAATGTTCATGGAGAAATAAAAGAGTGTATGGAGGATGACACTCCTGTGCATGCTGCTGGTGAAAATGAATAAACAGCCAGTGGGGTGGAGACATGTCTCAATGTCATAAACAACTATTTTTCAGGTCAGTAAACTTATATATGTTACAAGCAATACATACACATAATTGTGTGTTTTAATTGTAACTGCCATGTAATGTAAAATTGTATCTTGGGATAGTGTTGGCTGTCCTGAACGTCAATGTCCAAGTTCTTCTGTGTGTACAAACACATAACTGTAAGGTATGTGAATCATAAATTGTGTTTTTAAAACATTTTAACATATAATAACATTTCAGCATTAAAATTCTCATATGAGTATATCCAAAAGTTATGTTCTTCTGTGTGCTGTGTCGACGTCACAGGCATGCGTGCTTTATAAATAGGAAAAATATAATGATTTACACCCTAACACATGTCTACATGTGAACACACAGGAAACGATAGCATTGAATATATTTTGTGTAATAGGTCATAGTGCGTCTTCATGTATTATGTCAATTGTAACAAACAACACTTACATATATACCTGTCAGTAATGTAAATTGTCAGCAGCTTACATTACCAACAAAGTATGTGCTTTCTCTGTTACTTACATCTTCATTACAATTAAGTTAGAAACTGATTGAAAATGGATAACCACACGCCCACTGAATGGAGCAGGTATTAACAGATGGATTGAACTGCTGAACATGTGTTATGTATCTTTAGTGACCATAACACAGTGCTAGTGTATTTTGTGTGCAGGATTTTGTTACCAACTTATACGATGATGAGAATGTATGTACATAGTTGCACACTTATTTGTACACGCATAAATATAGTAAGTTGGACTGTGTAACTTTTTCTTACTATTGTATTTCAACCTTAGAATTCACATGGTGTACAGCCGTGGTCGCTTTTATTTTAACACTTCTCGGTTATTTTTCGGTGACTTTTTCCGAATGCCACGGGCTTCGCCGCGTTCATGCCATATTCATTTCGCATTCATGCCGGCGTCACCCGCGCTTGATCTGTTTAATGATAATGGTTCGGATTTAATTGGTAGCAATTCTTCGCGTATCCGCCAGGTGGCAGATATTCATGAATTGTAATGAATTCTAATGTGTACACTACATGTGCTTCAGTAATGTGTCGACTTGCAGGTGTTTAAAAAAATAACACAGTGGTCCATTGTGAATTTACCTTGGTACTGAAGAAGTAATTTTTAAAACCAGTGACAGAACATAAAACACAGACAGAGCTCAGTGCACATCCAGTGAAACTTATACACGGTACAGTGCCTAAATATATATATATAGATATATTTTAAATAAAATGTTCTTTTAGTTTAACATTTTGGCCAAATTGTTGTAAGCCCCTGAGCCACTACCCGGCAGACCACAGCTCAAGTGTCCCTAACACTAATATAAATTCTTAATAACCTGTGCATTACCAGGAAGAATGATTTATAATAAATCTGTCAAAATTAGTTGCATAGTTCTAAGTCTGATTTGAAGCTTTTATTAACCTGTACATTACCAGGAAAAGCACTCTGTATTAGATTTGTCACAATCATACTGCAAGCAAGCAAGTTCCCCTGCGAGTGGGAGATGCTATGGAGTGAGCTTTTAACCATTTAAATGTGGGAGGGTGAGCTTCAATTAGGTAGGAGGTTGCCACCCTCCAATCAGCTAAGACTAGCTGAACAAGAATTGTAAAACATACAGGACACCTACAAGCTCATATTGAACCCCCAAATTAACCACAACATATATATATAAGCATATAAGTGTCACAGAGGAGTGCTACTGAGCATGGCAATATATATTTAAAACCAGAGACAGAACTACTGAAGAAGTAACAATACTGTATTAGGCTTTTCATATTAAAAACTCAATGCACGGTGTCTGGTGTTCTATTGTTCAGAGAGTTCCGAGATGACAGCACCACTGCAGTCCGTGTTCAAAAAACCCGACATAACGTACGCTTATTTAATATGGGCTGCAATAAATGCAGAAGATGATAAGATGGCCACAGTTGGTCAAATTTATAAATATTTTATCGAAAATTATGACTTTTACAAAATTTCACCAGATGCTCGTGTGTGGAAGCGTGCAATAAAGAAAAAGTTACAGTGGTGGCCGACCTGAGTCTAAGTCGGCTAGATCCGCGGCTCTCAGATTATCCCGGTTAGGTGCGGTTTTCTGTTTGTTTCGCCCGGAGTGAATTGCGTTATTTTAGCGCTCGTGATTTTAGCATTTTATTCTCACTGTCTGCAATACTGCAATGCCGTGTAAAAACTCAGGGGGGCGTTTGTGAGCTGTTGTCTTTGAAGTCTAATACATTCGCGGTTCAACCTAGAATAGTACACAGTCTGTGTGTGCGTGCGCAGTAATTGTAAATTTGCATATTTAAAGTATACAGTACCGACACACTTTATTGCAGTGTGGTCGGTACCGCAAGCCGGGAGATTTCCCGGCTTGCTAGTGGCCGCCCCTCGGCGTGCCGCGCGTCATAGACGCGCGGTCACGCGTCTTCGGGAGCGTGCGCCCCCTGCACGCACGTCCAGGGGCTCCCCGAGGGAGCCCTGGTGTCCCGCGATCGCGGGACAGCGGCAGGGGGTTCCGGGGGACCCGGCGGACCCGGCAGCGGTAGGGAGAGCGCCCCGATCGGAGGGCGCTCTTCCGCTGCTTCAGCGCGCGCCCGTCACACTCGGGCGCGCGCCAGGCTACTGCTGCGGCCAAGAACGGGCAAATGCTCGAATAAACTTGGCCGCAGCAGTACATGCATTTGCAGTGCTGTGCTGCTGTACAGTATGTCTCATTTGAAAATTGTTGAAAGCGCATAGGCGTGTACAGTACTGTAACAGTGTCACATTTTGGCATATACAGCGCTCTCCCCTCGCTCAGGATAATTAACTGCACTGCAGGGTATTTCAACTTCTTATCTTCTCTACAATGCAGTACATCTCTCCCACACCATTCCTTTGAACGTGTGTCTGGTTTCAATCACATTCCTGCTTGACAGCAGGTGATTACTACGCATGCGCCTGTTACTTCGCCCACCACTGCTTGCTTGCTTGCTTGAGTGAGTGACAAAAAAAAAATTAAATTTTTTTTTTTATTTTAATTTTTTTATTTTTATTTTCTCCACAAGCCTGCAAAAACCATCTTACTGTATTACGATATTCAATCTGGCTGTAGCTTTTGACTGCGACCCTGTGCATTTGACTGCACATGGTTGATTTGTGTGCTTTTTACTGTACGTACTGTATTTGGGGGTGTTTTATTATGATGAACTGTATTTTGAAAGTAAAGTATGTCTTTATCTTTGGAAACAATACAGACCGGCGCCTTAAAGTCCAAATGGGAGAGAATAGAGTTCAAATTGGTGAATTGGGGTGTCCAGCAAATGTTGCTTTGATCCAGTTGTCAACAGGTTCCTCAGCATCAGGATTAGTT